>PITA01020831.1:0-34050 GCA_004023965.1 Spilogale gracilis | reverse complement strand
AAAAAGAAGATTTTATACTTAAGTAATCCATACATCCAATGTGGGGCTCGAACTCAAAACCCTGAGATCAAGAGTCATAAGCTCTACCCACTGAACCAGCCAGGTGCCCCTAATGTGTGATCTTATATGTAGAATCTTTAAAAAAACAAAAAACAAAAAACAAAACAAAACAAAAGGCACCTCGAACTCATAGAAGTGGAGAGTCGATGGGTGGTTTTCAGAAGCTGAAGGGTGGAGGAAATGGGTGAAGGTGGCCAAAGACTCAGTTATAAGATGATTAAGTTCAGGGATGCCTGGGTGGCTCAGTCATTAAGCGTCTGCCTTCAGCTCAGGTCATGATCCCAAGGTCCTGGGATCGAGTCCGACATCAGGCTCCTTGCTTGGCAGGAGGCCTGCTTCTCCCTCTCCCCCTCCCTCTGCTTATGTTCCCTCTCTTGCTGTGTCTGTGTCAAATTAAAAAAAAAATTGTAAAAAGATGATTAAGTTCAGCGTGGTGACTGCAGTCCACGATACTGTATTGTATGGTTGCAAATTGCTGGGCCCAGATCTTCTCACCACACATGTACACACTCCCAGGTTTACTAATTTCATGAGGTGATGAGTCTGTTAACTAACCCTATAGTGGTGATCATTTCACAACATATGTGTGTATCAAATTATTACACTGTATACCTTAAACTTACACAGTGTTATATGTTGCTTTTCTCTTGATAAAGCTGAAAAAAATAGTTGCAGTAAGGGAAGTGCAAAGTAAAACAATGAGATTATACTTTTCACCCATCAGATTGGCTAGCATCTAGTTTGTTTTTTTTTAAGCTTTATTTATTTGACAGAGAGAGAGAGTGAAAAACCAGGGGGAGTGGCTGGCAGAGGGAGAAGCAGGCTCCCCGCTGATCTGGGAGCCGACATGGGGCTCCATCCCAGGACTCTTGCATCATGACCTGAGCCTACGGTAGATGCCTAACCGATTGAGCCCCCCACATCGGCTCTGTGGGACCCTGTTGGCGGCAGAGTCAAATGATACGGTTACCTCTAAAACAACCTGGCAGGACCTAGCAGGATGTTTTTGTCCTATGACTGTGTGATTGCATTTTCCAGTGTCGGTTCAAGGCCAAAGTCAGAGCCAGGTCCTTAGCCCTGCAGGAACTGTTACTCCTGTGGGTGCTGGGCCTAGGTCAGAGAGGCTGGTCAGAGGACACTGGGCTTGCTGTATTCTTCCAGTGTTTTCCAACACAAGAAGAATGTACTTATGCATTACTTATGTAACAAAAAGTTTAAAAACTGTTAAGTATTTTACGAACATGGTTCTTGAGAGAAAAATAGAAAAGGTGAGAGGAAAAAATATTTCTATGGCTTAAGGTAACCACATTTTGACATTTTACATTTTCCCCTCATTGAATTTTTTGGTGCCTAGATCTGCCTGGGCAGTGCTGAGAGGAAACACAATTTCGTATCCTGTTTTTCTCATTAGCTTTATAACTCGGCATTGATCATGTGACCAGGCCATGAGTCTCTCCACATCTCCTAATGGCCCAGAGGAGTTGGGGGGAGCGGGTGGTTAGGGCTCAGAGGTAGAGGCGGGGTGGGAGTTCTGTGCGCCCTGCCCTGGGTATCCCTAGGGAGAGGTTCATTTTGGTCTGGATAATTCTTGGTTGTGGGGAACTCTCCTACACATTTAGGTGTTAGGCAACTCCCTGGCCTCCCCTGGCTGAAGACCAGTAGTACCAACCCCGCAGCTGGGACAACCCAAAACGTCTTCCAACATTGCCAAATGTCACCTGGGGATAGGCTTGCCAGATTTAGCTAAGAGAAATAAAGGCTGCCCCGTGAAATTTGGATTTCAGACAAACAAGAAATAATTTTCTACTCGAAGTGTATCTGAAAGACACACCGGGTAGGGGACATACCTACACCAAAAACTACTTGTTTATGTAGAGCTCACATTTAATTGCTGGTGTGTATTTGATCAGGCATCAAGGGGTGGGGAGGGAGGGATCACGCTCTGCTGACAGCCCTTGCCACAGGGTGCGAGACATAAGGGAGCAGACAGATGAGGTCCTTGCTCTTTTGGGCTTACGATCTCATTCAGGATGCTGGGCTGAGAGGGTCACTAAGGGTCCTCAGGTGCCTGACTGGACTGGGCCCTTCAAATCTTGCTTTCCTTTTCTCTCCTCTTACTCAAACAGCTCTCTGTGAACATTTCCATGACCTAGTCACACTCTGTCTCCTGCAGGCGGAAGTCACTGAGACCCAAAGAACAACACGGAGCCTCCAGTGGGCAAAGGTAAAGGTCCCATGCCTCCTGGGGTCTGTGCCCCCCCCCAGCCCCCCAGAAAGCACACCTGGGAGTCTGGGAGATCTCTGAGGCAGGTTCTCAGGGCCTCCCCTGTTGCCCTAGGTTTGGAGAGGTGGGGTCTGAGAGGCCAGCATGAGAAAGGAGCCTCCCAGGATCATGGATGACCCATAGCTGCAGCCCCTCAGACTCGGAGTGCCTGCAGGGGGCCATGCTGGTACTCCCTCTGCTCCTGGTTCATTCTGCTCCAACCTAGCTGGCCTCCTTACTGCTCCTCAGATACACCAGATGCGCACTCATCCCAGGGCCTTTGCACCTGCTCTTTCCTCTGCCTGGAACACTTCCCTAACACAATTTCATCTTCAGGTTTTTACTCAAATGTTATCTTCCCTGTTAGACCTTCCCTGACAATCAATTTAAAATAGTACCATCCCTCCCTGCATTACCTAATCCCCTTCCCTACTTTATTTTTCCTCATCACACAGTTATCACCATATAATAAAACCTACATTAAATTTTAAAAGTTATTTTGTTTTGGTTTGAATGGGTATTATGTTCCCACAGTCCAAGATTCAAAATTGTGTCCAGCCTTCCACTAGCACCACTGTACTGCAACGGACAGTCTCATGCCTACATCATTTTACTGTGCGGGCAAAGCTCTAGGCTATAGTCCCAGAAGGGGGGGTTGTTGGGTCAAGGGGCAAAAGCATTTCTTTTTTATTTTTTTTTTTATTTTTTATTTTTATTTTTTTTTTAAAGATTTTATTATTTAACAGAGAGAAATACAGCCAGAGAGGGAACACAAGCAGGGGGAGTGAGAGAGGGAGAAGCAGGCTTCCTGCTGAGCAGGGAGCCCGATGTGGGACTTGATTCAGGGTCTCCGGGATCATGACCTGAGCCGAAGGCAGTTGCTTAACCAACTGAGCCACCCAGGCGCCCCTATTTTTTTTCTTAAAGATTTCATTTATTTATTTGACAGAGAGAAACACAGCCAGAGAGGGAACACAAGCAGGGGGAGTGAGAGAGGCCGAAGCAGTCTTCCCGCCAAGCAGGGAGCCTGCCGAGCAGGGAGCCCACCGAGCAGGGAGCCCAATGTGGGGCTCGATCCCGGGTCTCCGAGATCATGACCTGAGCCAAAGGCAGTCGCTTAACCAACTGAGCCACCCAGGTGCCCTGGGAAAAATGCATTTCTAATTTAACCTTACTTATTATTTTTTTTTCTGCTGTCCCAACTAGAATGTAAGCTCCAGTATCCCCAGTGCTTTAAACAAGTTCTGATACATAGTTGGTGCTCAGTTAGTACATACTGAATGAATGAGGAACCCATTCCTGGAGATAGGCTCCTGGTAACCCACGCCAACATCTGCCTCCTTCCTAACCTCTGGGCTATGGATCCTTAGAGATCCTTGAATGCGGTACAATGTCTGCATGGGTCCCACAGGCCCTTCGGAAATGAAAAACCTTTTCCTCAGCAGCTTTCTAAGGCTGCTTTTTCTCTCCCTCTGTTTCCCCTACTTTAGGAAGGCATTTAAAAATTATGTCTACAAAGCAGCATGCATAATTTCACCTTTAAATTGTGCATAAATTCCCTTTCCTGACTACAGTTTTCTCTTTTCTAATAATTTACAAAAATCACTGAATACTGGGAGAATGATCAGGCGGCAGAGAAAGTGGGCTCATTTTTCAGAAATGGAATTCATCCAGAGAGTGTTTATGTTGTGCCTGACGTTGAACTGGCAATGAGAATGGACGAGGAGAACATGATGAAAGTCATGCCTGCCAGCAGGGGTTCATCATTCACCAGCAGAGAACATTCTGGAAGTTTTTTTGAGGGCAGGGACTCAGTGCCTGGCTTATTCGAGATAGCCCCCTCCATACACACACACTGCTGGTTAATGTTTAAGTACCTCCCTCCAAGAGTGAAGAAATTGAAAAAAAAAAAAAAAGAAATTGATTTGAATAATTCTCCAATTTTTCCTCACCTGTCAACCGTTTGTTGTCATTGCTTTTGGTCGGTTGGTTGACTGTTGGCTTCATGTTTCCGGGAGTGGCTGTTATATGTCTGTGTTAACTGTTTAACAGAAACTTGGCCATCTGACTCTAGGCATCCCCTTTGGACCCCAGGTCCCATCAGGACTTTTCCCTTTGGCTCCCAAGTGTTTTAGGATTAGGGAAGAGGAAGAAGTGGGTAAAATATGGAGCCAGGCTGACCTGGGTCCAAAGCCTGACCCAGCCTATTGGTAACTGTGAGGTCTTGGGCAACTGAGATCCAAACTCCCTTCATCTTGTGTTCCAGCCCCACCTATCCCTCCTGCCCTTCCTAGAATCAACCACCTGATAAAAGGGAGGGAAGGGGTAAAGTCCAGCACCGATGCCCCAGGCAGGGTTGGGCTGGAGGCAGAAGGTTCCAGGATGCCAATCCTCCTGGTCAAGGGAGCAACTTATAACAAAAGCTGGGACCCATGGGACCATGGGGGTCTTTTGTGGTTACAGCTCCAACCACCTTTGGTTCCTAACCTAGACTTTTTGGATCTTCTGAGAAGTACAGATATAAATTAGAGCATTGTTTTACTCTCTTTAATTTCATTGGGCACTCCAAGTATCCATAGCACATTTAACTAGGGGAGGTCTTAATAAACTTTGGGAAACAGAGAGATCTAGAGGATTTCTAGACATTAGACACCTGCCTCGTTGTTTATGCTGGAATGAGGAATCCCAAATTTCTTCATGGGCTGGGTCACCAAGAAAAGGTCCTTTAAAACCTAAAGATCAAGCACCTGGAAATTCTTTTGCCTCTAAAGAAACTGAAGATTGGAGAGGGCTTGAAACAGCATGAACTTGAAGATGACCCAATGGTTATTTCAGGAGATGATATTGATTAAGACAAAGGATTTAGCCTTAAAGCAAGAACAAAACAACCCCTGCAGATTTTAGATGGTGACTGGATCAGTAGAGAAGGAAATGGCATTTCAATCCTTAAATTGTTGTTGTCCATAGTGGAGTATCCAAGGGGAGGTATAGAAGACATAGCAACTAAATGCAATACACAGATCTTGTTTGGATCCTCATTCATACAAATCAACTCTAAAAGAGAAAACTGTCTAGATATTTGAGATATGAGACCTTGATAACAATTGAAGCTGAGTGATGGGTAGGTACAGCTGAATTTGCTATCTTTCTACCTCTGCATGTTTGAATTTTTTCATAATAAAAGTGAGAGAAAATAAGGCCAAAAAAAGGGAGTATTTCAAGTGTTAAGATCGAATACTTGCTTTACATGTCAATCATTAAAATCATGCCACATTTTTGTTTACTTTGTATTTGAATCACAATTTTCTTACAGTTTTGTGTTTTTCCTGGAGTTTCTTGGCATCTTTCCTATTCCTTTCTGAGAGAAGAAACATGTTCCTTCTTTATCGTATGTCTAAGAGCTTCTAACTTCTTAATTGTACAACTTATTAACTGGAAGTCAATTTATTCTTGAAGACATTTTTAAGATGCTGTTATGAGAGCCTATGTTTTCCTGTTTAATTTAAATGAAACACTTCTAGGCAAACAGTTATTACCCTGGAGGTTCTTTTCAAAGTGTGTTTGAATTAATTCTATTGTTTCTTGGCTATTAGGTCAGGTTAGCCAGAGCAGAGCCTGAGGCAAGGAATCTGGTGTGAGACCACTCCCCCAGTGGATCATCATCACCAGAATAAAGCAGGGAAAGAAAGCTAAGCAAGGAAGAAGTTTCAGCGGGGTTCCATGAAGACTCTGGAGACTGTCTCCCCTTGAGACTGGGATGGGAAGGAGGGGAGGGGAAGAGGGCAGCTGCATTTTATGTGGCAACTCATAGCAGCCAGGCAGTGGGAGGTATCAGACAGCTGAAGGAGTTTCAAGAGCACCACCCACAACTCCAGTGGTCCTCCAACCTGTTAAAACACGGATCGCGGAGCCCACATCCAAAGTCTCTGATTCAGTAGGTCAGAGGTGAGGCTCGAGACTCTGCATTTCTAACACCTTACCAGATGCTGCTCCTGGAATTATACTTTGAGAATGAAAGCACTACATTATGTCTTCCTTTTTTTGTTTTCCTGGAGCCCAAGCTCAAGTAACTTTTTTGAGAAAAAAGATTGCTTGGGAGATAAGCCTCCTTCGTGCTCACAAGTTTAGCTGGACCCTACACTTATATTTAATTTTCAGCATTTGCCCTGATTTTGTGGGCCATTGTTTCCTAGCTTCTAGCTCCAGAGAAGCCTGAGGCTAATTTGATTTTTATACCTTTACAGATCATCTATTCATTTGTTTTCAATTTCTAGGGAGAGGCTTTCTGAGATCTCAGGAGACCCTAAGCCTACATATGTTTTGTTTGTTTTTTGTTCTACTCTTCATTCAGTGTGCACTTTTAATCTAAAGACTTGTTGCTGTTCTTTCTCTGGGGAATTTCCTTCTATTATTTCTAAATATTTTCTGCCTCTATTTTCCCTTTTCTCTCTGAAAGTTCATTACACAAACATTAGGTCTCTTGATCCTTTGAGAGTCAATATTCTCCCCCGCCCCGAAAAAAATTTTTTTTCTCTATAATCCTGGAGGATTCCATGACTTTTGCTTCTAGATTTTTGTTTATTTATTTATTTATTAAAGTAGGCTCCACACCCAGCATGGAGCCCACCATGGGGCTCGAACTCACAACCCTGAAATCAAAGCCTGAACTGACATCAAGAGTCATCTGACTGAGCCACCCAGGTTCCCCCTGCTTCTAGATTTTTTTAAAGTAAATATTTTATTTTGGAATAATTTTAGATTTATAGAGAAGTTGCCAGGATAATACAGGGAGTTTCCATATGCCCTTCACCCAGTTTCCTCTAATATTAGCGACTTCCATTCCCACAACACATCAAAACTAAGAGATGAACAGTCGTACATTACAATTACTGAAAGTCCAGATTTTTTTTTTCAAATTTCAACAGTTTTTCTGCTAATATCTTTTTTCTTTTTCAGGACCCAATCCAGTATAGCACATTGTGTTTAGTCCTGTCTCCTGAGTCTCCCCTGGGGGACAGTTTCTCACTCTTTCCTTGTTTTCCATCTTTTTTCTTTTTTTTAAATCACTTTGACAGTTTTGCAGAGTACTAGGTATTTTGTAGAACACCCTTCAATTTGGACTTAACCCCATGACTAGACTGGGGTATGTTGCTTTGGGGGAAGATGTGCACCAGGGTGAAGTGCCTCCTCCGCCCCGTGATATCAGCCGGTGACGGTCCGCTTGATCACTTGATTGAAGCAGTGTTTCTGTGTCAGATTTGTCCACTGTGAAGTTACCATTTGTTCCCCTTTCCATAGTCTATTCTTTGGAAGTGAGTCACTCGGTACAGCCACATTCAAGGGAGAAGAGACAATTAAGCTCCATCTGGAGAGGAGAGTAGCTGTGTATGTTACTTGGAATAATTCTGTAAGAAAGATTTATCCTTTCCCAGCCATTATTTATTTATTCAGTCCTGTAGGTCAGCCTGGACTCACGTATGTTTATTTTGTACTTTAGGCAGCTTTGGCCATTGAGAGAACCTTTTTACTTCTGTGTCCTGCTGACCCACCCTCTCCTGATTTATTTAAGCACTTCCTTACTTTCTGGCACTAGCTTCTAGACATTTAAATTATATTTTTTACTTTGGCAATCAGATTTTTCATGTCCCAGAACTCCTCCCTGGTTTTTTAAGACCTGTATCTCTTGTATCATGAATTCACGATCATCTTTCATTAGAATTTATTTCTAATCATGAGGTTGTAGATGCTGTTTACTGGATTTAAGTGATCAGAATAACCCTCTAGATAAAGCATGAAAGAATTAATTGTGGTTACAGGGCATACATAACGATAACTCTTGGCAATATAAAGGTAATGGTCTAACCTCAGAGTCAGAATGGGTTGGAGGAGAGGCAAAATGGTGTAGGGAAGCTAATGTCTTCATTTTACATAGTAGAAAATATGAGATATAGTTAACATGGATGGAACCAGAAATAAAGATTGTAAATGACCATTGAACTTGAGGAAATAATCAGTAGAAGGATAAACTAAACTATAATCAGAACGATGTGGAAGGGATTGGAAGATGAGCAGGAGTGTAAGGGGGCAGATTTCTTCACTTTTTTCCTGAAGGGAGTCACTAGCTATTAATTAGTTGATAAGTCAAGGCATGAAGGTATCTGCATATGAATCAGATTTGTGGTGAAAGAAAGTCCCCGCATCTAAAGGCAGAAAAGTTGCTGGTTTCCTTAGAGAGGGGACACAGGGCAGGGTGAGGTACGGTGGAGAAAAACTGAGTTATTCTTTAGTAGCGTTCTCAGTTAGTTAAGCATTCTGCCTTTAGCTCAGGCCATGATCCTGGGGTCCTGGGATCGAGCCTCATGTTCTGGGTTCGCGTCCTGCTTCAGGCTCCGTGCTCCATGTGGAGCCTGCTTCTCCTTTTCCTCCCAAGCTTGTGGTCTCCCTCACATCTCTGTCGCTATCTCTCGCTCTCTCTCAAATAAATAAATAAAATCTTTCATAAATATTACTTTTATTAAAACAATTTAAGTGTCTGTAAATGGTAGTGCAGAAACAGGCTGGTGCTGGCTGGGTGGGGCGGGCAGGGATATGACGGGTGGAGGAAGTGCAGTGTATGAGGGGGTGTGCCTGCAGGAAAGAGCCCTCCTGGGGTAGGGTGTTCCCCAAGGCACGGCCCCTTTGCTCCTTCAGCAAGTTCCTTCATTCAACAATTTACTGGGCACTCGCTGAGCTCCGGACCCTGTTTTGGGACTGAGGGTAGGAGGCATCTTGGCTCTGGACATTCAGCCAAGCCTGACAAAGCTGCTCTCCATGGCCAGGGTACAGTCCGTTTACGCTTGGCTTCCCGGGGTGAAGGCAGTTGTGGGGAAAGGATTCCCAGGAGGGGACCAATGATCCAGGTTTGCCCACCACCATCCCAGTTTTCAACAGGAAGTGCTGTGTGTCAGGAGACTCCTCTGTCTTTGGCAAACCTGGGCGATGGGCCATCGTTTCCGAGGGGATGGCCGGTTCTAGTCCTGGCTCGCTCTTCTCCTCCATCTTTGTTCTGGAGGACACCAGGGAACCCCGTAGCTTGTGGGCTTGTGGCTGTCGCTAGCGTGATCTGCTTTCTGAATTTTAGAGGGTCCGTAGTGGTGGAGGGTGGAACGTGGCTCAGAAAGCTGGTGGTGCCGATTTCTGGATGGCGAAGGTGAAGGCGAAGTGAAGAGAGGGCTCTGAAGAAGGGAACTAGGAGACGTGGGGTGGGGTGGGTTAACACAGGGTGGTTGCCTACCTCCAGAAATTACACCTGGTGGGAACATACAGTTTGACCTTAGGAGAAGACTGGATGGTTTTGCCCATTCCATTCCTTCAAATGAACTTATTTAATCAATATTTATTGAGCACCTACTATGTACCACGCTCTGATAATTAAGTTACGTTATACTCATTCATTAATTCAGGTCTGCTTTAGACTCCAGGTATGCAGCAAGGAACCAGACAGATTCAGAGATACAGGTATAGAGTTCACAATCCAGAAGGGAATGTTGACGATTGACCTGTAAGCTTATCTCCCTCCCGTCAATCGATCTTTAGACCAGTACCACTCTGTATTCATGATTGCAGTTTGGTATTAAGTTTTATTTTTAATGATTTTTTAAAAGATTTTATTTATTTATTTGACAGAGAGAGAGATCACAAATAGGCAGAGAGGCAGGCAGAGAAAGAGGGGGAAGCAGGCTCCCCGCTGAGCAGAGAGCGTGATGTGGGGGCTCGATCCCAAGACCCTGAGATCACGACTGAGCTGAAGGCAGAGGCCCAACCCTCTGAGCCACCCAGGCACTCGGTATTAAGTTTTGAAATCATGTAGTATGTGTCCTCCAACTTTGTCTTTTCCTTTCCTTCCCCCAGACTGATTTCCTTATTTTCATATAAATATCTACTAAAAAAAATTAAAAAGCTTACTGGGGTTGTATTGACTGATTTAGGGAGAATAACAGACTAATATCGAGTCTTCCAAAACCATGAACTTGGTATATTTCCTCATTTGTTTAGCTCTCCTTTGATTTCTCTGAGCAATGTTTTATAATTTTTAGTGTAAGGGATAAGGTCTTGCATTTCTTTGGTTAAATTTATCCCTAAGTGAGGCACCCGAGTGGCTCAGTCGGTTAAGCAGCTGCCTTTGGCTCAGGTCCTGGGATCGAGTCCCGCATTGGGCTCCCCCTCCTCTGTGGGGAGCCTGCTTTTCCTTCTCCCTCTGCCTGCTAATCCCCCCACTTGTGCTCTCTCTGTGTCAAGTAAATCTTTTAAAAAATTTATCCCTAAGCATTTTATGTTTTTTGATGCTCTTGTAATAGAATTTTTAATTTCATTTTCAGTTCTTTCCTGCTAGTATACAGAACACAATGGATTTTATATATTGGCTTCGTTTTTTAATTCTTAGCATTTTCTGTATTAACAATCATGTCATTTGCGGATATAGATAGCTGGAAGTCCCTTTTATTTCTTTGTAGTCTTACTGTAATGGCTAGGATTGCTGCTATCACATTCAGTGGAAGTGGCAAGCACTATCTTTGCCTTGCTCCTGATCTTAAGGGGAAAGTATTTTGTGTTTCAACTTTAAGTATCACATTAGTTGTAGGCTTTTCACAGTTTCTTTATTAAGTTGAGGAAGTTCCCTTCTATAGTTAATTTACTGAGTGAGGGTTTGTATCATGAATGGATGTTGAACTTTGCCAAAGACTTTTTTCTGCATCTACTGAGATGTTCATATGGCTTTTCTCCCTTAATCTATTAAGGCAGTAAATTACATTGATTTTAAAATGTTAAACCAACCTTATGTCCTGACATAAATCCCACTTGGTCATGACATATTGTGTCTTTCATCTGCAGCTGGATTCAATTTTGCTAATACTATAGGATTTTTTTGAACACCTACTATGTTCTATGCTCTTATAATTAAGCTACATTGTACTCATGTATAGTGGGGTTCATGGGGAATATTTACCTATAGTTTTTCTTTTTCTTGTAATTTCTTTCAGGTTTTGGTATCAGAATTATTCAGGTGGTTAAAACAAGATGAGAAGTGCTCCTTCCTTTATTTTCTGAATCTGTGTGAGATTAGTATTACTTCTTCCTTAAATATTTTTTATAATTTACCACTGAAATCCTTTAGCCCCAGAGTTGTATTGTGACAAAGTTTTTGATGATGAAACCAGATTTGATTAGAATTCAGATTTTGTTTTTTATTTAAAAGTATTTTTTTTGAGAGAGAGAGAGAGAGAGAGAGAGAGAGAGAGAGGGAGAGAGAGCACATAACTGCAGCAGGGAGGCAGAGACAGAGAGGGAGAGAATCTTAAGCAGGCTCCACGCCCAGAGAGCCCAACCTGGGGTTCAAGCCTGCAACTCTGTGATCGTGACTTGAGCCAAAATCAAGAGTTGGACACTTAACTGACTGAGCCACAGAGATGCCCCTAATCTCATTGATTTACATTCTTATATTTACTATTTCCTTTCTCCTACTTGCTTAGGTTTAATCTGTTCTTTGTTTTCTTGATTCCTAAGATAGAAATTTAAGTGATTGATTCTAATCATTTCTTCCTTTATACCATACACATATAAAATATACATTTCCCCAAAACTTTAACGGTATCCCCTGAGTGTTTACATATTGCATTTTCTTTACCATTCAGTTCGAAATAATTCCTAATTTTCCTAGTGATTTCTACTTTGACCTATGTGCTACTTAGAAGTCTGTCATTTAATTTTCAAATGTGTAAAGCCCTAGATATCTTAATTTTATTAATTTCTAATTTAATTCTGTTGAGTTCAGAGAGTGGAGTCTGTACGATATCAATCTTTTGAAATCTACTGAGTTTTGTTTTGTTTTGTTTTGAGGGGTCTTTTTGTGGCCCGGCATAAAGTTTACCTTGGTGAATATTTTATGTGTGTTGGGAAAAAAACGTGTATTCTGCAGTTGTTGGCTGTACAAATTGTTGGCTCTAAAAATGTCAGTTAGGTGAAGGTAGTCAACAATAGTGTTTGAATCTTTTTGAATTTCTTTTATGCTTCTCTAGATGTTCTTCCTTAGTGAGAGAGGAATGTTAAGAATCACCAACACAGGAGGGCCTGGGTCCAGGCTCAGTCGGTTAAGCACCTGCCTTTGGCTCAGGTCATGATCCCAGGGTCCTGGGATAGAGCCCCTTCCCTCATCAAGATCCCTGCTCAGTCTGTTTTTCCTCACCCCTGTCCCATGCCACTTCCCCTCCCCCTCCCCCTGCACCTGCTCTTGCTCTCTCTCTCAAATAAATAAAATTATTAAAAAAAGAATCTACAACACAATTGTAAGTTTATCTATTTTTCTTTTTAGTTCTGTGAATTTTTACTGTATGTATCTCAAATTTTTTATTAAGTACATACCCATTTATGATTATGTCTTCTTGATCAGTTGAGCCTTTATTGTTATGAAATATCCCTCTTTAATCTCAGATAATAATCTCATCTTGAACTCTCTTTTCTTTGGCGTGGATATAGCTAAATTAGCTTTCTTATGTTCACAGCTTTCTTAGGCTTGCATGGTATATCTGTCCCCACCCCTTTATATTCTATCCATCTGTGTCTTTATATTTAAAATGTAGATCTCGAAGGCAGTGTATAATTAGATCTTACCTTTTTTATTCTTTTCTTTGATTCCATTTTTATTTAATGCAATTTTTTATATGGTAGGATTAGGTTTACCATTTTGCTATTTGTTTTGTTCTTTCATTCCATCTTTTTTTGGTGCTCTGTTTCTCCCTTCCTGTCTTTTTCTGTTTTTTTGTTTTTTTTTAAGATTTTATTTATTTGACAGAGAGAAACACAGCCAGAGAAGGAACACAAGCAGGGGGAGTGAGAGAGGGAGAAGCAGGCTTCCTGCCGAGCAGGGAGCCCAATGTGGGGCTCGATCCTGGGTCTCCGGGATCATGACCTGAGCCGAAGGCAGTCACTCAACCAACTGAGCCACCCAGGCGCCTCTCCCTTTTACTTTTAACTGATTGTTAAACACTGAAATAAGAACATTTTATTATGGGATTTTTAATACACATAGAAGTAAAATAAAGGACAACATTAGGACAATAGGACATGGAGGATCGAGATAAATGGAATTATATTGTTTCAGAGTTCATATATTTTATTTTAAGTAGACTGTGATAAGTTAAGGATACCTATTCATAATTCCTAGAGCCACTGTTTAAAACTTAAAAAGTAAATAAATTAAGATGAAGTATTAAAAACCCAGAAAAAGGGGCGCCTGGGTGGCTCAGTTGGTTGGGCGACTGCCTTCGGCTCAGGTCATGATCCCGGAGACCCAAGATTGAGCCCCACATTGGGCTCCCTGCTTGGCGGGAAGCCTGCTTCTCCCTCTCTCACTCCCCCTGCTTGTGTTCCCTCTCTGGCTGTGTTTCTCTCAGTCAAATAAATAAAATCTTTAAAAAAAAAAAAGTAAAAGGGAAAAGAGCCTTTATTTGTCCATATATTTGTCATTTCTGGTGCTCTTCATTCCTTTCAAAAGATCTACCTTTCCAGGGGCACCTGCGTGGCTCAGTCGTTAAGTGTCTGCCTTCAGCTCAGGTCATGATTCTGGAGTCCCGGGCTCCCTGCTCAGCAGGAGGCCTGCTTCTCCCTCTCTCAGTCCCCCTGCCTGTGTTCCCTCTCTCTCTGTGTTTCTCTCTGTCAAATAAATAAATAAGATCTTAAAAAACAAAACAAAAGATCTACCTTTCCATCTGGTGTCATTGTCCTTCAGCCTGAGGAGCTCTCTTTAGTACTTCTCATCCTGCCGCGCTGCTGGTGGTGGACGCTCTCTCCTGTCATTTACCTGAAAATATCTTTATGTCACTTTCGTTTCTTGAATGATATGTTTGCCAGATATAGAATTTTGGGTTGACAGCTTTTCCCCTCTTCCAGCACTTTAAAGATGTTACTCCATTGTCTCCCCGCCTCTGTTGTTTCTGATGAGAAGTCAACCCTCATTTTATTTGCTTCACTGTATCATCGTGTTTGTGATGTGTCTTTTCTCCTCTGGCCACTTTCAAGATTTTCTCCTAATCTTTGGTTTTCTGCAGTTTGATTATGATGTACTTAGATGTTAGTCCTCTGTATTAATCTTGCTTGGGTTTTGCCGAGCTCCTTGGATCTATAAGCTGATTTTTTCATCAAATTTGTCAAATTTCCAGTTATTATTTATTCAGACAATTTTTCTGTCCTATTCTCACTTCCTTTAAAAAATTGTCATTCTTTAAGTTGGTTTAGAACAATTTTAGATTCACAACAAAACTGAGAAGGTACAGAGATTTTCCATATACCTGCCACCCCCACACATGAATATCCTCTCCCACTCTCAACATCCCCACCAGACTCACACGTGTTACAATTGATGAACATACATTGACACATTATAATCACAAGTCCACAGTTTATATTAGGGTTCACTCTGAGCGTCTTACATTCTAGGAGTCTGGGCAAACAAGTAATAACATGTATCCACCGTTATAGTATCATACAGAGTATTTTCTCTTTTATAAAGATTTTATTTATTTATTTGACAGAGAGAAACACAGCTAGAGAGGGAACACTAGCAGGGGGAGTGAAAGAGGGAGAAGCAGGCTTCCCGCTGAGCAGGGAGCCCAATGTGGCGCTCAATCCTGGGACCCTGGGATCATGACCTGAGCCGAAGGCAGACACCCGGGCGCCCCAACTGCTGATCTTTTTACCGTCTCCGTAGTTTTGCCTTTTTCAGAAGGTCATCTAGTTAGAATCATACAGTGTGTAGCTTTTTCATTTTGGCTTCTTTCACTTAGTGATATGCATTTAAGGTTTCTCCAGGCCTTTTCATGGCTTGGTAGCTCATTTGTCTTTAGTGCTGAATAATATTTTACTGTACCCCAGTTAATTTATCCATCCACCTACTGCAAGACATTTTGGTTGTTTCCAAATTTTGGCAATTATGAATAGAGCTGCTGTAAACACCTATTCAAGTTCTCGTGCGGACATAAGTTTTCAACTTACTTGGGTAAATCCCAAGAAGCCCGATTCCAGGACTGTGTGGTTAAGGGTATGTTTAATTTTGTAAGAAACCATCAAACTTGTCTTCCAAAGTTGCATTCCTACTAGCAATGGAGGTGAGAGCTCCTGTCTCTCCACAACCTCGCCAGCATTTGATGTCTGTATTTCAAGTTTTGTCCATCCTAAGGGATGCATAGTAGTATCTCATTGCTATTTTAATTTACATTTCCATAATGATATAAGGCATGGATCGTCTTTTCATTTGCTTATTTGTCAGCTGTTTATTTGCTTTGATGGCAAGTTACTTCTTTTTCTGGGGTTGTCCATGTTTCAGAGAGGACTTGAGGACAATCTATAGGAAAATTTGGAGTCTTATCCCCTCTGTAGCTCCTGGCCTCCCAGGACTTCCCCCTTCAATTTCTAGTCATTCTAGCAACCCCAAATTCCTTCTTCTAATACCTCAAACAGCTTTCAGCTCCCTCAAGGTTTCTGCTTGAGTTCTAGCTTCCCTAGAGGGGAAAGGCCCTCAGGGGAAGAGCATATAAGAGCAGATATTCCCCAGTGTGGTTCCCATCTTTCAAGAGTAAAATCCCCTCCCGTTTTGGACTGTTTTTCTTTGCTCTCCAGTGCTTTCAAATTCTTGGATTTATATTTTGTTCCAAGTTGATATTGTATTGGGGTTAGTCTGCTAGAAGATACATCACCATTACCAGAATCCTAACTGCTCTCTCTCTGCTTTAGAAAGCTAACAGCACCAGGACACCCTGGCAAAGGGCTCTCTGTTAGCACGGCTCTCTGCCCCTTCCCGTCACCTTCTAGCTCTGAGCTGTTACTGTAACTCACTCAGCTGATTGCACAGTAGTGTGGGTATTTCCATTTTTTGGCTAAATGGCCTCTAAACTCCCATCTTACATTTGGGGACCCCTTTGCCCTACAAGTCTTGGAGTAAGTCAAAGCTTGCCTCCCAGCATGGGAATCACAGATGCCAACAAGGCAGTTTCTCAGTGTGATCGCTGCAAACACAGGATCGCATGACCAGGCTCAGCCAACCATGGGGGCTTTGGAGAGTGGAGGCCCTAACTCAGATATGCAGACCCAGTGAAGAATCCTTTCCGGTGACAGACATGGCAGTGGCCATACCTACTCTCTGGGGCTAGGCTTGAGGCTGCCACCCGCTGGGGGTATGAGTTGGGGTGTTCCTTCCTCAGTGGTAGCAGCTATTCGAATATCTTGCCGATAAGTTCTTTGTAGGTTTGGGTCAGCCAGAATTGGTTTTGTCGATTACAAAGGAGAACCTTGAATTGTGCACTTAGTGATAGTTACATACCAACAATCTCACCATAAAGAAATCTCGTTAAACAAACTGGAGGTCCTGTTAGACCCTACCATATTGGGGAGCTGACCCAGCTATGAGCCTGCTTCCTCAAGATAACGGCCCCATCCTCCTTTCCAGTCCCACTCCTCCCCTCTCTGTGCTTTGGCTAGAGATCCATCTAAATTCTTTCAAAGTGCTGTACCCTTTCCTTCCTGTCTGGGCTTTGCAGCTCTTGAATGTCCTCTCTCTGGAAGGCGGTTATCATCCTTCCCTTGAACTGCCAACAAGGTCCCTGCCCTCTGCATCCCCTCTGGCTCACATCCAATCTATCCTTTCCACAATAGCCAGAGCCATTGCCTCAAAATACATGTCAGAGCATGTCACCGCTCTGCTTAAAATCCTTCAAAGCTCAAAACCTGCACTGATCTTTGGGTAAAGACAAAATTCCTTAACACGACCCTCCAGGCCCAGCATGGTCTGGTTGCTGCCTACCTCTTCAGCTTTACTGGGAGACACTCAGGAGGTAGATGTCCAGGACGGCTTGATAGGGATCAAGGGAGGCAAAGGTGAAGTCAAAGATGACACCTAGATTTCTGGTCAGGGCAGAAGTAGGGAAGCTCCCTTGTTGATTGATCTTTAACATTTCAGAGGCCTGCATCAGTCAACCTCATATCCTTTGTTGAACAGGGAGCTAGACACAACCCCCACCCCCCACTTTCTCCTTCTCCAGTCAGACTTTCAACTACCTGACCAGCAAAGCAGACGCTTTAGGCTCAAACTACAGATCTACCTTTTATCTGCTGGGTCCTTGACTTAGGCACGTTCCCTCTTAGAAGTTTTGTTTTCTCATCTATGAAGCAGGAATAATACTTTGTATCTCTCTTTCTGTTTTGGTGAGGGATTATTATTGTGAGTGGGGAACTTCAGGCCTGCGACTGGCCCACGCTAGGTCATAGCTGGACATGACCATCTCCTACGATCCTCAGTAGTAGAATCGATTTGCCTTTTAGAAAGACCACTCTGGTTTTGCAGATGGAGGCTGTATAACATATGGGTCGAGACCAAAGGAGGGAGCCTCCAGGACTCTCAGCCCTCATGCCTTGAAGAAATGTGTGGGGAGGAGGCCTGCTTGAGGGGCGGAACCAACAGTCCTGCCTCAAACCTCCCAGTAACCGTGGACCTTCCGCTGTCCATAGTTGGTCCTCCAGCACATGCTTTACCTTCAACTATACATGAACCCCTTTACTTCTCATTTCTGCTGCCACCACCATAGTCCAAAACGCCATCCGCTCTCTCTTGCCTGCTGTGGTAACGGAATGCCTTGCCTCTGCTTGTCTGGGCCAAGACATCTCCAGCCAACAGCCAGAGTGACCTTTCAAAATATAAGAGGGCCCTATTTTCTCATCTCCTATGTCCTCCACTGGCTCTCCAAACTCCTCAGCCCAACCACAAGCGCGTATGATTTGCACCACTGCTTCCCTGGTTCACCAAAACCCGCGCACCCTGGCCCTGTTCTGGGCTTCAGAAGGGCCCAGCTTCTGTATCTGCTGCTCCCTCTGCCTGGGCAGCTCTCCCCTCTGGCTCTCACTGCACACCGCCCGTCACTGGGTCCTTACCCAGAGGTCAAGAGTCCATTTCTTAGTACACCTGCCCTCATCACTCTGTTTCTTTACTGTTTTATTTCCTTCCTAATACTTGGTACTGCTTGAAATTAGATCATTTATACTTAGGGAGGTCTTCCCAATATACCACTTTTACATCTTTTTCAATTTTAATGATAGTAAGAGTACTTTATACTGTCTGAAGGACCTGACACGTAAAGCAAAAATGCCCTTTAACTCCTCTCCGCCCATCCTGGATCCCTCACGGGAATGACAGGCCCGTTTGTCCTACTGATCACTGATTTGTAAGTTTCCAGAAACACACATGGCATATGTGACCAACAATTATTGAATGAAGAGTGAACCAAAGGCCAGCTTCTGGCTCTTCTATATACTAGCTTCCCTTGGTGGTGGGGGTGGGGGTGGGGAGCTGGAGAAGGGGAAGTCAGAGGCCAGGGTCCACGGGAGGCTATGGATTTGGGCGGACTACTTAGCTTCTCCAAACATCAGCTTGCTTATTTATAAAACAGGGAAAAAAGAATTTATCTCATGGAACTGTGAACATCAAGTAGTGTCAGGCACACTGTTAACTCCATGAAGCTATGGGCTCATGGGGATGTACTTGAAATCATGCCTGTTGAACAGCATAGCCCAGCAGTCTGTTCGCTGTCCCCAGAACGTTAGAGCCATGCTTCCCCAATGGGCTGCAAAGAGCTGTGTTGGGGCCAGAGTTACCTGAAACTACCTGATGCATCTTCTTGGACCGTTGATTTTACTTGGAAGTAATGCACAACGTTATGTCTTGTAGCAAACTAAACATAAGCATTTATGTGAGCCAAAGGGAGAATTTGAAATTTAAAATTCAGGTGCTTTGGGCATCACCATGAGGAGAGCCATTGTAGATCATGTGCTTGGGTTGACCCCGTGTTTTCTAGGTGGGGAAACTGGCGCAGAGAGTTGCAGAACCTGGTCTGTCCATCCCAGTGGGGTCCTCTCAAGCTCACACAGTGAGCCTCCTGTCATCACAAAGGACTCTGGTATGCTCCTCTCAAATCCCCGGGCTCAGCAGAAACAGCAGGTGGCTTCTCTCCTCTCCCTATGGGAGTAAAGGTGAAGCCCAGAGGCCAAGGCCAAGAGGAATGTCCAGGGCCCTAATCCACACTCTTAATTCCCAGCATTGCCCAGACCCTGGACCACCCTGTCTGCCTATCAACACACCCCCTCCTCAACCACCTGCCTATCTGGACATAATTACAGTAATTTTATTGGGATATCCTTACTCAGCTATATATAACCAGCATAGGTAACTGCTTCTGAGCTTAATTACAGGAGATGTTTACAGACCCACAATCACATAAATGATAGTTTCCTTTCCTCCCATTAATAGGCCAATATTAGGGATCCATCTGGTCCAATTAGCTAAATCCCCACAGTGAGGGGGTGGAAAAGACCTCATACTCTCCCACTATCTCCCAGCCAGGGTTTTCCATGACACCAAGTCTGGGGGGGGGGGAGGGATAGGCTAACATCCACTGGGCTCCTACCCTGTGTGGGGCACTAGGGGAGGCCAGCAAACACCTGTGCACAATTCTGCAAGCTGTATTAAGTATCTCACTTTGTGTTTGGAGCCCTTTGGAGAGGGTTGGTGTTCAGTGTCACCCATAAAAAGCCATGAAGCTCTATAGGGACTTTTCCGTGGTGTCACCCCGCCGGGTCGGACTCCCACGCCAGGGCAGGCCAGCTCTAGGCTTCTTCCTTATCTCCTGTGCTCACTGCTTCCTCTTTCTAGGCAGCCAACCCCACCCCGGGGGCTGGTCTCTGTCCCACCCACCACGGGTTCCCCAGCGTTGTGACTGCCTTCTCTTCCGCACCTCGGCCCCTTCTTCCTGTCCCTGTAGGGTTGTTGGGTGTTATCTCTCCAGCAGGGCCGGGAGTTGGGGTGGAGGAGGGTGAGGCAAAGGGCTAAGGCCGAGTCAGGCACCCGGGGTCTCCTACAGGCCCCCACCCCACCCTATCAGGGGTGCAGCTGGGAGGGAGCTAGGCCTTGGGGTGGGCGGACCTTGGGTTTCCACTCTCTGGCACACACAAAAGGCTGCCCCGGCCAGCTCGGGGGAGCGTTCTGCACATAGGCACAACTGCACAAAGACGTGCACACCGTTCCATCACACGAACACACTCCCGAATCGGCCGGAGCACACGGCCGTGCACACGCACCGGCACACTCGCGTGCACACACGCGCACGTATAGACACCCCAGCGTGCGCCCTCACGTACACCAGACACACAGCGGGGGTGCACGGCGATGTGGACCCCCCAAATGCCGTCCTCGGGGCCCTGATGCGCCCGCCGCCCTGCCCTGGCGCGCACACGCAGGCACACGCGCAGGCACACGCACCCTCCCGCACTGCTCCACGCCCCTGGCCGCGGCCCGGGCGCTGTGCTGCGCGGCGGGCGGGCCCGGGGCGGGGGCGGCGGCGGCGGCGGCGGCGGCCGGGAGAGCGGAGGAGGCGGAGCAGGGAGCCGGGAGCCGGCTGGCCCGCGCTCCTCCTGCCGGCCGGGGATTTTCCAGCCTGGGCGCTGTCGCCTCGGACCTCCTGCGGCCGCGGCGGACCATGGGCGACAAAGGGACGCGGTGAGTGCCATAGGCGGCCGGCCGGGTGTCCGTGGGGGGCGACCTGGGCTCGGACTCGGGTGGGGGTTCCAGTCGGTCACCCCGGGAGCGCCGATGCCTGGCTCCGCAGCACGCTCCTGTCCTGTGCCCGAGGTCTCCTGTGTGTGGTCCCTGGCGGGGCCGTGGGGACCGTGGGCCGTGGGTGGGGGTACCGAGAGCGAGGACCCCGACGCCCCATCTGGCTCGCAGCTCCTGGTGGCCGCCGACACACTCACACACACTCACTCGCCGCTGACATCCAGCACTGGCCCGCAGTCTCAGAGACGCAAGGGGGCAGGTTAACACACAATGGCACACGCTCCTGGAGACACAGGGGCACACTCACCCATGGGCACACTCCTGTTGGCATACACACGGACATTCACTGCCACATGCTCATTGCGGACAGTGACACGCCGTCACTGCCTGGTACACACTTGTGAGCACATTTCTGCTGGCCATCATGTTGTCAGACACATGTCACACTCCAGCACAGATCACTGCTACCACACCTTCATGTCGGCACACACATGTTGGCCTACGCTGACACACACATACACTGTCACTTGCACTCACTGTTACAGACACTCTGGGATGTACCCTCACACACTCATGCTGGCACCTATCTCCCAACACCGTGTTTGCAAGACCCCACCAGCACTGACCCCCACAGACAGACTAAAGCCTATACAGGCTGGCGCCCTATAGTGACCCGCCCCCAGACCCTGGGGCTGCTGACACACTATTTCTAGTCCCTACACCGCACGAAGTGGAAACACACACATCACACAGGGTGGCAGGCCCCCCAGAGCCTGGGAAAAATGCATCCCATCCACTCTGTTTTCCTCCCACTGACCTCCAGAGGCCTGGGGTGGCTGGCCACCATCTGTCTGAAGCTGGGGTGGGGAGAGGGTTCCTATCTTTTTAGGATCTTGGCCTGGCTTAGAAAGGGAGAGGCTTTGCCTCTGAGATGGAAAACTGGGACAAAATAGGGGAAGAAGCTTGGGCAGGGCAGCCCCTGGGGACAGCCCCTCTAGACCAAGACAGTCCCAGATCAGGCACTCTGGCTTGTCACCCCGTTGTACCCCTTCCTTCTGCCTACTCCTTTAAGTGTCAGTAGATGCTTCTCCCTCTTTCCTCTCCCGACCCCTTCTACAAGCCCTTCATTTTCATTTTTTCTTTCTTTACCTTCTATTCTGGTGCCCCACTTCTCTCTCCTCTCTTCCCTCTCTCCACCCTCCCTGTCTTTCTTCTTGCTTCAAATAATTATTTATTGAGTGCCTGCTGTGTACTAGGCATAGTGTGGGGATCAAAGACATGCAAGACCTGTTCTTTCCCCAAAGGAGGAGCTAGACTAGGAAGAAATGACCCCAGCGGTCATCATGTTTTGTGACCACGACAAAGCAATTTCACACTGCCTGCCATCTGACACCCTTCCTCAACATTAGAGATCCTCCAGAGATTATTTTCATTTTTTCCGAAGAAACTAAGGCTTGAAGATAGTTTAGAAACTGCTTCCCAACCATCCTCTTGACAGCTCTTCAAGGAGGTTAATTTTCCTCTTCCTGTTTTCCAGAAGAGGAACCAGAGTGTTAGAGATTACCTGACTTGCTTAAGGTCGGGGGCATCGGAAGCAGGGGAGAGGCTGGAGCCTGTCATTTCTCTGTGGCTTGCCCTTGGGCCCTGCCAAGCCCTTCGTGGGCCCTGGATTGAAGGCTGGGGTCGGGTGCCCTGCTCTGCGTGTGGAGGCCCGGGCTCGTAGGGGAGGCTGCAGAAGATCATGAGGCCTCTGCATTCACCTTGGTGACTATCCTCATTGCAGCTGGCTGGCACTGAGACCAGGGCTTCGTCCTTAGTCGGATGTGTGACTCTCTCTTCTTGCTATGGCCAATGTCCCCCAAAGCTGAGGTCTTCCTGACCATTGAGATGAGACTTTCCTTCCCGTGAGTGCCCTTATTCCTTCTGTGCTGCTTTGCCATCAGGGTGACTCAGCCCCTCTCCTGGGCCTTGATTTGCCTCTCTGTAACTTAGGGGGAGGGTCATTGCTCCCCATGCTGGCATAGGGGGTCAGCAGGATGGGGACCCTGTGAGCACCCCAGTACCTGTTGGAGACCCTGTCTTTGGGGTCAGGATCTTTTCCACGACCCCCCTGCTTGCCTCTAACTCATTGGGGGGCCTTGGATATTTGTCTTTACCCTTCGGGACCTTAGGTTTCCTGTCGATAAATTGGAGCTGACAATACTTAAGTATTTCAAGGCTCTGTTGTGATTTTTGAATTTGCTGAGCAGGGGAAGAGGTGCTGCCCGAAGCCTGGAGCCCAGGCTTGGCTCAGGTCCATTCGATGGATGGTGGCCCTGTTTTTCCCCTGTAGCCCCAGGAGGCCTCCCTCCCCCTTCCAGATAGGTCTCCTGAGTAACTTGGAAGAGAAGGGCAAAATCAGTAATGGGTTGTACCCGGCCTCATTTCTGAGGCCATTCCTTTGACCCGGAAGAGGAAACTGCAAGTATCTAATCTTCTAAGGCCCAGGAGTCATGGCATCCATCTCTGCACTTGGACTCATCCCCCACATGAAAATGATAGTGAGGGGGTGCCTGGGTAGCTCAGCTGGTTAAGCGACTGCCTTCGCCCAGGTCATAATCCCCGGGTGGACGGATCAAGTCCAGCATTGGCTCCCTGCCCAGCAGGGAGCCTGCTTCTTCCTCTCCCACTCTCCATGCTTCTGCTCTCTCTCTCTGTCAAATAACTAAATAAATGAAATCTTTAAAAGAAAATGATAGTGAGAATTAAACAGAAACTGTTACCATCCTCTAGGAAGTCTTGGGGTCTGGTGGGAAGGAGGGGATGAGGCAAATGCCTGGATGGGATTTATTACAGCGCAGGTGGTCCGATGACTGCCCTAACAAGGTGCTTTCGGAGCAGCCCTATAGCCATTCCACAAATGTTGACTGAGTGTCCGGGGCTCAGGCTTTGGAGAGGAAGGGCCCCACTCTGTCCCCAAAGGATTTAGAGCAGACTAGGTGAGTATACTGCAGGGTGACAGGTGCTATGGAAGGCCTAGGGAGGAGTCCCCAGCCCGGTCCCAGCAGGGGTAGGGTGAGGGGTGCTTTTCTGGGAAGGAGGGGGCTCTGGAGCTCCTGAGCTTCATCTGGAAGAACGTCGACGAGGCCAAGGCAGTGATTTCTGGCGGAGGGCACAGAATGTGCAAAGGCTGGGAGGCCTGAAGCATGTTGTGCAGCCTGCGGGGTGGGCTGGTGATGATGGGTGAGCCTCAAGAGAGAAACACAGGCTAGTCAGCAACAGCCTGGAACGTCACTAAGGAGCCAGTCCATGATGGTTCAGGCGGGAGTGAGAGGAGGGATGGGAGCAGATTTCCCTTGCAGAGGGACGCCTTTGGCAGTGGCTGGGGGTGGAGAAGCAGGGAGACTGGGTAGGGAGGCCGAGGAGGAGCCTGGGAGAAGGCAGGATCGGAGTCTAGGTTGGGGAGAGGACACAACTGAGAAATATGAATGAGAGGGTGGTATCCATTAGTCTGATTGCTCGGGTGTCTGGTATGTGTCAGGAAACTTAAATGCGTGATCTTATTTGGTTCTCACAGTGATCCCGTTGATGGAGGGATTGTTATTCCCTTTTACAGCTGAGGAAACAGACTAGGAGAGTTTAAGTAATCTGTCCACTGCCATTCAGCCAAGAAGCCAGCCTGTGTGTTCACAAAGCCCTCTTCGGGCACCACGATTCCACCCAGAGGGAGAGGGCTGACGGGCCTCCCCAACCCACGCCCCCCCGCCCAGGTCCATTCTCAAGCTGTGCATCCCTTCTGGTTCTTTCTGTTCCTCCTAACTCGGTTGCCGCACCACTGATCAGAGTGAGATAACAGGAGGGACTTCCCTAGAGGCAATGGGGTGGAATGGAATTCTCATTCCTACAGATGTTTACGAAGTTTTCTTCATTGGAAGGGGAGGAGGGCGGCTGTGATGGACACACGTCATCACCAACTCTCTGAACTTTGGCTGTCGTCTCTCTTGGCAGTCAAGCCCTGTGTGACCTATCTTGGCTGGAACATGGGGAAGTCTTCTGGCCTTGTCCAGGGATGCTTCTGGGATTGCTGAGAGTGGCAGTGTTGAACCTGACTTATCATCTCTCGTCACCAATCTCCGCTGGCTTCTGGGCTCCAGACTTTACCACAGCTCCCTCCCTTCCAAGTTTGGGCATCCTTGCCCAAGGCTGAGGTTTTCCATTGGCATGGGTTCAGGGGGCTTGTCACACCTCGGAGCTGTGACAACAGGAAAACCACAGCAGAGAGTCAGCATCACCCAAGTGGCCCCCTGGCCAGGCCACCCTCCACTGCTGCCAGAGTGCCCGTTCTGGCCATCTCTCTCTCTCTGAGTCCCTTAGGGAGGGGCAGCTGGGCAGGGAGCCAGACTGGAAGTTGAGGAAGAGGTGAGGAGGCTTCTGTCTGTGTAGACAGGTCAGGATCCTGGGGTAGGGATGGAGGAGGGAGGTGGGGATGGAAAGTCTTGGGTTTAGAAGTGGCAGTTGCCTCAGGGAGCCTGGTGCAGGGAAGAGGTACAGTGTGTGCAGAGAGGAGAGTTAGGGACAGTAGGGACAGCTGGGGCCTTGGAGAGCACTGGTGCCTGAGGGGGAAGAGGGGACCAGCTTGGGCAAGACACCTGGCAGAGGTCATGGCTGGTGACTTGGTGAGAGTGCTTTGGATGGGGTGGTAAGGGGAAAGCAGGGGCACAGACTCTGCCTGCCCCCCTACCCCCTGCTTGGGGTTGAGGTAGGTCTTGTGGTGGGAACTGGGGGTGGGGGAGCCTGGGGGGTCAGGCTCAGCTGGGGGTGGGAGAGACATTGCAGACATGTGAGCTGGCCACAGGAGAGGCTGTCTGTGCTGGCTTCTAGAGAAGGGGCCAGGGGTCCTGGGGGAGCCTTTCATGAGGAAGTGCCATTTGAGCTGGGTCCCAGGGAAGGTTCATGGGGAAGGCCAAGTCGTCTAGACAGAAAGTGCGGATAGTGGCTACAGGCCCAGGAGTGTGTGGGGTGTGGCTGCTGAGGGACTGGGCAGCCCTGGGGATCAGGCCTTCGATGCTGGGTGGATGAATTTCGTGCAATTTCTCACACATTTATTCATACCCCAGGTGTTTTAATTTCCCAGTTGGTGAGCTCCTTGCGGTTTGGGGGATATTTCTGTTTTCTGTTTGCTGGTCCATTATCCACCTCTGAGCCTGATTCATGGGAGACGCCTGGGAAGGGTAGTTCAGTGGACTGAATCCTTCCTCCCCTCTTGCCGCTGCTGTCAGCCCAGGGGCATCCTAAGGGTTAATATTAGGTCCTTCCCATTAGAGAATTCTAAGGATGAAAGCCACGTTAGACTAGGTTTGGTGGGGGGAGAGCGGGGAGCTGGTTTTCTCTGTGACTGTGAAGTTCTGAGGGAGGGGGAGGTCCCATCCCTCTCAGAATGGGGTTCCCTGGAGTGAAGCCCATTTCTCCCCCATCAGACAGGCTTCGGCAAGAGGAAGGTCTGTCTCCCACATCTGACTGTAGGCTGCCGAGGGTGGGGCGTGTCTCCATGTGACTAGGTTTTATCTCCGCTGGTTTCAGGCACCCTCTAGGTCTTCCGTGTGCAGGATGGGGCCTGCCCCAGCAGAGGCTGGAGTCGCAGTAGGGGGGTGTCCAACCAACAGAGGGCTGGGGCAGGACAGGGTGGCTGCTTTTGAGAGGGGAACAAAGGCATCTGTTGTCCCAGCTCCCTCCCTCCCTCCCCAAGGGGCCCTGGCAGGGTCATCTCTCTGGAGACGCCTCCTTCTTCTTGGGACGGGCCCCATCTTTAGTCCACTTTAAAGGAACTGCTTGTTCCTTCCCAGGAGACCTGGTGCCAGATGAGGCCGGGCTCCAGGGACTGGACCAGACAGGTCCTGGAGTTCTCTATGGCTGAAGTCACCGCAGCGCCGGGGTGGTTTTCCCTCTGCCCAGGACGGGGTTGGGCCTGGCTGAGACCACAGCTGATTCTACTTTGGACCTTGGACTTGGAGAGGGGTCCATCTGTTGGTCCGAAGAGCCTGGAACAAGGGGGGGCGGGCGCTCTGGCTGTCAGGCCTGCCAGAAACATACTCCTCATTCAAGGTCTGAGCATTTAGTGGTGGCATGGCGTGCACCCACAGGTCTGGAAACGGAATGAGTACGGGCCTGGCTGAAGCCAAAGGGCCCTCCCATAGTGGTTGTGGGCCTCCAGCCCTGGGTCCTCCTGGTTTTTTGCAGTTCTAACCTCTTCCCTTCTGCTGTGCCATTAGTGGGCACGAGTGCATGTTGACAGAGGGGTGGGGCAGGGGTGGGGCGTGGCGAGCTGGGCCAAACCGTCAGAGGAGGGTCCCAGGGCTGTGCTCTAATGCTTAATCATTGCTGTGTGACCTTGGGCACCACGTTCACCTTCTGTGGATCTTGGTGTCCCTTTGGAAGTCAAATCAGCCATCCTGTGCAAGGAGGTAACTCTCCTTGATTCACCCCCCCTTTCCCGTGTTCCTCTAGTGGGCTTGGGGGTGATCTTTATTCCTGGGAGTGTCAGAAGTAGGGGAGAGGGCGAAGTTCAGGCCTCTCTGTCCCAAGCCAGTGGGACTGAGACTGCAGGGGAGCTGGGGCTGGGAGACTGTGGATTGTGACCTCAGCCTACTGTGTGATCTGATGAGCATAGACTGATTAGTGTGGTGGGTAGGCTTTAGGAAGAACCAGATTTCCTGGTTTCAGATGCCAAGTCTCCTGCTCTTTAACCCTTTCTCTACGATAGCACCCTCAACCTAAAATGGGGCAGCAATAGTGCCTCAGAATAGGTTGCCTAGAGGAGTAACTGAGTTGAAATAGGTGAAGCTCAGGCACAAGTTCCTTGCCAAAGGGCAGTGGTATTTGAGGTTAGCTCAGTGGGCTGTGAGCTCCGCCACAGAGGGACCCTGTCTGATTCACTCTTGAGGCCTCAAAGGTCTTGGCACAAGCCTGTTTCATCATCGGCCCTTAGTACACAGGTGGTGACCTGACCCAACACATTGCCCTTCCTGTCTGTCCTTCAAGGCCTGGATCATGTATGGTCTCCTCCTTCAGGAAGCCCTCACTGATCACCCTGATCACCAGTACCTTGTGACTTTCTTTACTTTTTTTTTTTTTTTTGCCATTCTTCCTCTCTTTCTCATTCTTGGCACTGGTCCACTTCCTCACACCCCCCCATGTGTCCTGGTTATTTACGTACTTGTGATGTCCCCTGAGTGAGACCAAGGACACCTGTCCCAAGTCTTTTGTACCTGTACCTGTGCAGACCTGGCATGGCGCACTGAACTCCATAAATATTTGTTCAATGAAGGAGGCTGAATGTAGGTGTTTCACTGGGAGAAGATATACTTGTTGGGGGGGAGCAGTGGGCATATGGTTGGTGAGGACAATGGGACATCTTTGCTGACTTTGAAATATCAGTGGGTGATTGTGTGTGTGTGTGTGTGTCCCAAAGGGTGGAGGTCATTGGATGAGTGGCTTTAACTTGCTAGGGGAATGTGTTTTCTGATAACCAGAGCTAGCCGGCGTTGGGATTGGTGGCTCATTCCAGCCTTCTCACCTTTGCTCTGCTGCTCCCCACTTTTAGGGTGCCATCCTTGCTTCTCCCCATTTGTCTAAATCCTCCTTTCTCAGTAAGTGGCCCAGCCTTGGAGCCATCCCTTGCTGGCCCCCAGAGTGTGGGTTCATTCATCATCCCCATTGTCAGACATTTCCTGAGCCTTTCTGGGTCTGGACTGTGGCCTGGGCGAGTCTGGAGCCTCTCTTTAGAATGGACGTCTGGATCTGGCCATAGCATCCCCAGTATGGTTGACCTGGCCTGAGGAGGGGACCATGGCTTCCAAGGACCCACCGGTGATCAAGGAGCTCTTTATGCAGCGGGAGAGATCGCCCCCTTGGCTTCCCACTGGGCAGTACTCAGAACCCACCTAATTACTGGGGACAGGGTTCTGGGCACTGGACCCAGCAGGCTGCAGTCCTGATCAGCTAATGAAACCACCCAGGAATTGCTCCTTGGCCCTGAGGAGTGGAAGGAAGAAGGTGGGGATAGTGGGGCTCAGGAGAGTGTGAGAAGATGAGCGGGGCTCTGAAGGAGGCTTCAAACATGGGGCCTACAAGCAGAGCTAGGAAAAGAAAGCAGGAGGTGGGGAGAGAGGGTGGGGGAGCAGGGAGAGAGGCAGACAGACAGAGAGAGAGAGTGCTTTCTGGGGACAGCATCCAAGTGAGATAAATCAAGGACAGGGGCGCTGACCTGGGAAACAGGAACCCCACTTCTTCACTATCCCTCTAATACCATGGATGAGCTGCTTTTCCTCTTTAGGTCTCAGTTCCTCCATGTGTCAAGAAGGAAGGAGAAAGGGCTTTGGCCCCGGAGGGCCCTAGGACGCTTTCCTTCTCAGTTCTACAGCTAAAAGAGGAGAAGGCACAGACAGCGGGCCTATGCTCTGTGCTGGATAGCTTGGCTGCCAGCAGCCCTGTGTTCTGGAAGGGGCGGGCAGTGGGTCGGTGTGATCCAGCCTGAGATCGAATGCCTCTAGTTGAATCAGAAGGGAAGAGCCTGGATGGCAGGCAGCAGGCAAGCCTCCAGCCTGTTATGCCCTGCCCCTGTCTTCATGGCTGTCCTGTGTCCCCCAAACCAGCCTCAGTGGTGACCAGTGAGGGCTGTGCCGTGTCTACCAGTAGCAGCACCCCTAGATGTATGGGCTCCCCAAAGGTAGAGCCATGAGGTCTGGAGCATGGATTGCAGAGTCCTGCAGACTCGGGCGTCTCTGCGTCCAGCAATATTGCAAACCAGCTCTGTGAACAGCCGGGAGGGGCCTCGGGCTCTCTGGGTGTCAGTTTTCTCATTTGTGTGATAGGCGTGATATCACCTACCGCATACAGTTGCTCTGGCTCAGAGGGTAAGGATTTGCTGAAGCCTCGCTGTCATTCAAGACCAGGAGCAGATCTCAGCTCTTCTCTCAGCTCCCCGGTCTCCCGAATCCCTTCCCTCCTGTCCTGCTGAATATGGGGGGCGAGGGTTGCACCAGGCTGGAGAAGAAGTTCAGATGGAGGCAGAAAAGGGAATTGAGATTGCACAGGGGCCAGGGAAGGGCAGAGCCCCCAGCCTTTGGCCCCTCACCCATGACAGATTGTCTAGGAGGAAGTGGGGAGAATCTGGGGGGCAAGAAGCCAGGGGCAGGGGTGGGCGTTTTGGAGGGCCCCAGGCCTCTCTCCCATAGCCCGTGCCCTCAGGTACAGCCATGGGGCTGGAGCCAGGTTTTCTGCCCAGGAAGCCAGCAGGCCACTGTTTCACACACTTGGATGACAACAGCCCTTCCTGGTTCCCAACCCCTGCAGGGGGTGCCTGCTTGGAGCTGAGAGTTTTGGAAAGCAGTGCCAGCCTCGGAGGTCTGCTGAGGTCTGGAGCTGGAGGAGAGGCAGCAAAGGAGGGAAGAAAGCCGCCTCCCCCTCCCCCAGCCTCTCCCAGCAGTGCTGGGCTCTGACCTGCCAGGGCCTCTGCTCCAAGGAAGCTGGTTACATAATGTAACTCGGCCTGACTCCCCGCTTCCTTCTTCTCTTCCTCCCCAGAGGGGCCGGGGAGGAGGCCAGAGCTGCTTTGCTGGGGATTCCTGGGCTCTTCTGGGCCTGGGCTGATGGTACTGTGTGAGGCCCACACCATTTGGGCAGGGGGGGAGAGCTGTACATGCTGCTTTAATACCAGGCAGCTGAGGTTGGCTCTGTGCACTGCCCCCCTTCCCAAACTCCTAGGAGCACAGCTGCAAAGGGAAGAAGCCCTCATTGGAGGAAACAAGCTCTGTCCTGAGATAATTTGCCGGCAAAGTACCCACAGAGGGGACCTGACCTCCTCGCAGCTAGAGGAACAAATAGCCAGCATTTTTCGGTTTGTTCCACTCAGTTCCACAAACATTTCTCCAGCACTCGCTGGGTGCCAGGCCCAGACCTCCACTCAACACATGGCCCCATGCCGCCTGGGTGGCTTGGGAGCAGCTCTGCTCCTGTGCCCCACCTGAGACCCTTTCTCTGAGGCTGGGGTGGCAGGGACCTTCCTGACAGAGAACACCATGGAGGTTCCTCTGGGCCGGGTGTTGACAGGCTTGGCTTATATACTCTTTCTATTCTGCCAACCAGTCCTCCCAAGAAGGGACCTGTGAATGAGCACTGCCCCACTCAGTGGGCCCCGGGGCGGGGCATCTGAAGCACGAAGAGGAGGAAACGCGCAAGTCTCAGCCCTGGGGCTGCCCCTGTCTTTTGGGGGAGAGGAAATAGATCATCACAACACACTAGAAGAAGGGGGTAAGGTGGATTAGTTTATGCTGGAGCCAGAGCCTGCTGAGTGGCTGAGGATCAGAGGCAGCTCCTCAGAATTGGGGGATGCTGGAACAGGTCTTGGCTGGTGAGTCTGAAGTGAGCCACAAGGGAAGCTCATCTGGGTGCATCTGGGACAGATGTTTTCAGCCGGGACTGACTTCCTTCATCAGATCCTCGAGAGCCCACTGTGTACCAGGCACAGTGTCAGACCCCTCAGCTGCTAGGTAGGCTGGGGCTGCAGACTGTTTTTAAACAAACAAACAAAAAAAAATTTTTTTTTAAGATTTTACTCATTTGAGAGAGAGAGAGACAGAGAGAGGGTGTATGAGGGGAGCACAGAGGGAGAGAGAGAAGCAGACTCCCCAGTGAGCAGGGAGCCCAACGAGATGGGGCTCAAATCCCAGGACACCAAGATCATTACCTGAGCCGAAGGCAGATGTTTAACCGACTGAGCCACCCAGGTGGAGCTTCAAAGTGTTGGAGGGCACAAAAACTAGGGTGAAAGTCAACGTTCTGCCCCGTGGCATCACAGTGATCGTTTGGGCCTGGACAGAAGAAATGGGATGGATGTAGGAAACACCAGGTCCTATAAACACCCCATCGGAAACGAGGCAGCTTGGGGGTCTCTTCTGGTGGAGGCCCACCAGGGCAAAGTCTTTCCCCCCATGGAGGAGACCCTGCAGAGGGTTTGATGACTTCCCAGATGAGCGGTGGACGTGAAATAGGAAACCGTGTCTTATGAGAAACAGCGCTCAGCTTTGGGGCTATGGGGTAGTGGAGGTGGGGGACACTGCATGTCTGAGGGCCATCTCTGGAGGCCAGGGGCTACGAGGGCCGAGAGAAGCAGTGGGCTGGGGTTCTCACCTTTCTTCTTGCAGGATCTTTAGTATCTCTAGTAGCTCCTCTCTGTGGGGTTTTTCAGCCTCCGGGTATAGTTTCCTTCTTTCTTGGTTATATCTGTGCTAATGAAAGCAGCGGGCCCATTAGCAGGATGATTTTATTATGGGGCTTTATAGCCCCAGGGCTTTGGGAGAAACCTGGAAGCATTTTTTAAATTTGGTAAGGAGAACTTTTTCTTTGCAAGGGATTTTTTGTAATAGTTTAAAACTGACAGAGATGATCACATGGCATAATGGAGTGGTCAATGTGCTCATATTCATTTCTCATTTAGAGGACTGACTTCACCAAGGACTCAGTACGCAGACTTGGGACAATCTGGTCAGCTCTGACGTTCACTCTTTTGCAATCAATTTTGCCAAAAAAAAAAAAAAAAAAAAAAAAAGTAAAGGTTTTTTGGTAAGAACTTTCTTTTTAAAAAAAATTTTTTTTTAAAGACTTTATTTATTTGACAGAGAGAAACACAGGCAGAGAGGGAACACAAGCAGGGGGAGTGAGAGAGGGAGAAGCAGGCTTCCCGCCGAGCAGGGAGCCCGATGTGGGACTCGATCCCGGGCCTCCAGGATCATGACCTGAGCCGAAGGCAGTCGCTTAACCAACTGAGCCACCCAGGTGCCCCTGGTAAGAACTTTCAACCAAAGAACCATGACCCAGTCCCAGATGGAGCCCTGTCTTGGGCCATCCAGCAACCTGGCTCCCTCCAGCTTCAGCTTCTGCTGGAGTGCTTTGGGGCAGGGGTGTGCCAAGCTCCTAATCCTGACCTTCAGGGCCCCCAGCCTGGTGGTGATAGATACGTTTCCCTATCACCAGAGTGCTTTTCTTCTCCCCATTCCACTGCCACTGGCTCAGGCCAAGCCCTGCTTCTGGCCTGGACTGTTACCGGAACCTTTGGGCTCAGTCCTGGTCCCTTTGCTGAGTCTAGATGTCCCCCACACCATCCTCTTATTCTGAAATCACATCTGACTCTGTTTTTCTCCTCTGCCTTAAAAACTGGCCAGTTGCTTCCCATTTCTTGTAGGACAGTCCACATTGTCCAGGGGCCAATGGAGGCCCTCCACGCCTATGCCAAACCTCCTTCCCATGCTCCTTTCCTAGCTCTCCCTACCACCAAACCATACCCTGGCTGTGCTGACTTTTTTGGATATTCCTCCTCAGTCTTCATATTTTCTGCACACAGTGGCTTTGTTCAAGCCAGCCTCTCTGTCCGCAATGCCTTCTTTCTCTGACTGGCGGCATCTCCCTTATATCTAAAGGTTGAACCTCACTGAGCGTGGTTCAGTTGAGCTGTTGCACTGAGCACCTTAGGCATGACGCCTTCCCTTGATGGGGCGCCCCCGGCCCGGGCTGTCAGTGCCCTCCTGTGTGCTACCTTGCACCTTGCAGCCTTCCAGGATGGAATGGCGCATTCCATCAGTTAGTTGCTGACATGTCAGTTTCCTGTGCTGGCGGGCAGACCTGTGTCTGTGCCTCTTGGGCCCTGAGCCCCTGATAGGGCTGGCCTAGCCACGTGAGGAGGTCTGGGTTTGCAGAAGTGAACCGAAGCAAGCGTACAAGCCCCACACACCCATGGGCGTGTGTGCAAACACACACACACACACACACACACACACACACACACACTTCTGACACATATGGCTGTTGTACTCATATAAGTAGGGGCCAGAATTGGGTGGGGTGTGAGTGAGGAAGATTCCCGGAGGAAGTAAGCCCTGCGCTGCTGACCCAAAGAAGCACTCTGTCTTTTCTCACTTCCTTCTGGGCCCTAGTGCTGAAAGAAAACAGGTGACACCAGCTGTGGAAAGGAAATGGTATTGTGAATTGGGGGTTGGGATCTTCCAACCCTGGAGGTGATTAAATCAGGCACGTGCCTCTCTCCCTGCCTTCCTAGCCCGCTCTCTCT
>PITA01020830.1:0-33679 GCA_004023965.1 Spilogale gracilis | reverse complement strand
TCCTCTTCCTCTTCCTCTTCCTCTTCCTCTTCCTCTTCCTCTTCCTCTTCCTCTTCCTCTTCCTCTTCTTCTTCTTCTTCTTCTTCTTCTTCTTCTTCTTCTTCTTCTAAATAGGCTCCGCACCCAGCATGGAGCCCAATACAGAGCTTGAACTCACAACCCTCACATCAAGACCTGAGCTAAAATTATGAGTCTGACGCCTTACCAACTGAGCCTACCAAGTACCTCAGGGTATATGTGATTCTTGAGGGGCATTATCGGAACAGAACATGACAGGGGTGCAGATGATAGAGATATATTTTCTTGCATGAAAGAGTGAGACTTTATGCTCAGGAACCCTGCAATCAGAAATAATATCTCCAAAACAGAATAGCAAAAACATCTACACATCATATGCTTTAAAGTAGCCTCTTAAAATAGCAAGACTTTTGCATTCCGAGGCTCTTCAGATCCCAATGGATGGTAATATATAGATTCTTCTTGTTGACAGAATTTAGACCGTTCTGCTGGCTTCAAGATCCTCATTGCAGGCATTGTTAAGCGGTTTTCTGTTTCAGAGGTAGCTCAAAGGAGTAAACAATTAAAAAGTTTATATTGTCAAACATCTTTTCCCATATTGCAAAAGATTCCGTAGTCCGCTTCCATTAGTGCCTCTAACGAGGTACTTCTTCATCTGGGATGCTTCATATATTTTTGAAATAAGCACTAAAAGGATAAACCAAGAAAATAATAAAAATGCTTACCTAGAAGGGGCAAGAGAAAATATGGTAAAGGAAAGGAAGAGGAAACAAGGGCAAATGTGGCATTTTGCCTAAATAGTATTCAATTTTATTATTTAATTATATTAAATATTATTATATGTTAAATAAATTTATTTAATTATGACTATTGTATTTTAATTATCTTAAAAGTAAGCAGTCTAAACAATCCATTCAAAAGGAAGAGATTGCTGATCTGTATACTGAAAGCTAAGAACACTGAATTGATTGGGTAAGAGGATGCGGACAAAGGATGACCCTATGTTGCAGGACTGAGGACGTGCAGAAATGGCCAGGAGAGGAGCAAGAAGAGTTCCCCCACTAGACCAACATGCTGCAACGCCCCATCTCCATTTCAAGTCATGTGCTGCAGGGAAAACCCTCCCTTTCATTATTCTTAACTCTCAGCTTATCTCCATCAGCTTGCATTGCTATGTCCCAATAGAGTTGTTTTTAGAAATTGCACGACTGTAGTATTCTGGAGGGAGGGGGTTGCTGAATTTCTCCCCAAGTTTCTAGGGCAGGGACAACTATGAAAAACAGTCATAAAACCCTAGCCATTCTGGGATGGGTTCAAAGAAATGTGCTGCCCCAGATGGTCAGGGTCTGTGGGAAGACAGGTGATCTGCACATTACCCTCATTCCCAAAAGCACAGCTTTGCCGGGTGAACACACAGAATTACATATTTTCATAAAGATTCTTAAATATCCTTGGGGCGCCTGGGTGGCTCAGTTGGTTGGGCAACTGCCTTTGGATCGGGTCATGATCCCGGAGATCTCGGATCGAGCCCCATATCGGGCTCCCTGCTTGGCAGGAAGCCTGCTTCTCCCTCTCTCACTCTCCCTGCTTGTGTTCCCTCTCTGGCTGTGTTTCTCTTTATCAAATAAATAAATAAAATCTTTAGAAAAAAAAAAAGATTCTTAAAAATCCATCAGATTCCTGGGTGGGGGGAAGGACGTATCCTGGGAACGTATCTCCTTCTTTCCTTTGCTAGATAACTTGCAAAGTGGGGAATCTGAGCTTCCTTTACTCCTTCCTTCCCCTTTCTTGGTTTTCTTTCCCCATCAGCTGTTTTAAACATCCTTTTCTGCTCACCTAGAGTTGCTGTCTACAAATTCTTCCTTCTGGTTTATGCTTGTCCAGTCTGCGTTTCTGTTAGTTCCTACCTCCCTAGTACTTCTCATGCTTCCTGAACTTCATCCACAATGCGTTTGTGTTCTAAGAAAAACTAACATTCAGCACTGTGGTTTGGCTACTGGCACACATATACAGAGCTGAGTCCCCTGGCTCAGTGGACTTGATTTCCAGGGTGCAGGGTAAGTTCTCTAAGCAGTTAGCTGCAAATTGATTGTCGAACTTTTCTATTTTATCAATAATATCGTTATTCTGTAAGTAAACCAAAAACTTGAATTCTTCTCCCATCTTTCGATGATACCAATAAACATAACTATGTCCTTTTATAGGGACACAATTCATCTTTGCTTTCTGTCCTTTCCCTTTGACCAGGTGTCCAGGACTCTGGGAGACCTTAGTGTCCAAGGAGCCTGTGGAGAGGAGAGACAGACGCTGGAGAAAAAGCCCAGGAGGCAGCTTGATAATGCAGTCACAGGAGACAGTCCTGAAACTGGCATCCAGCAAGGTCATAGTGAGAGCTTACCTGCTCCCCAGGAAAAAACGGCCAAACAGCAGAGAAGTCTGAAGAACATGGTTGGCCCAGAGGGGAAAAAGCAGGGGCAAGTGGCCTTTTTCGTCAGGTTCCCCTCTCCTCATCAGCAACCTCCTCGTGACGTGATCACTTACCATTGCTTTCATAGTCACTATGTGTGTGAGAAGAAAACATTTCGTAGAATGTGGAAGGGTGGGGAGAGCTGGTGAAAACCACCAGTGGGAGTTTCAACCTGCTCTCGTTTTCTTTTTCCCATACACTGCTCTTTTGTTATCTTTTATAATGTCACTTATACCTTATTCATTTCTTGGCTTTTTAACTTGTCAATCTACCTTTCCCTCTTCTCCCATCTCAGGCCATGAACCCTATGGCTTGGTGTTAGTCAATCATAGTTTTGCCACACTTACTAAATCGCAGAGCCGTCATTTTATGTTAAAAAGTGTTGACCTGTACAAAAACTATTTTTGACAAATGCACAACGCATCTAGGGAAACAAGAAAATGACTACTGTTGCCTGAAGCAATCGCTGAGGAGAGGGGTTGTGGTGGACAATTTTTTTTACTTTAAATTTATTTTATTTTTTCAGTGTGCCAAGATTCATTGCCCATGCCCCACACCCAGTGCTCCACGCAATAGGTGCCCTCAGTACCCACCACCAGGCTCTCCCATCCATCCATGACATTCTTTCAGATCCCACTATCCCAAGGACCTATGGGCATCCCAAGGTATCTGCAAGCCATTCTTCCAACCAGCAGCTAAATATCTCTCCTGAGGAATCCGAAGTATGTAACCACTTCTTAGAACAAGGAAGATCTATGCTTGCTCTTTATGCGCCAGAGGTGTTTGGTTTTTCAAAAAAATAATTTATTTAATTTTTTCAGTGTTCCAAGATTCATTGTTTATGCACCACACCCAGTGCTCCATGCAATACCTGCCCTCCTTAATACCCACCACCAGGCTCTCCCATCCCATCCCCCTACCCCCTCCCTTCCCAAACCCTCAGTTTGTTTCTCAGAGTCCACAGTCTCTCATGCTTCATCTCTCTCTCTCTCTCTCTCTCTCTGATTTACCCCAGTTCCCATTTCCTTTCCTTCTCCTACTGTCCTCCACGTTACTCCTTATGCTCCACAAGTAAATGAAACCATATGATAACTGACTTTCTCTGCTTGGCTTATTTCACTCAACATAATCTCCTCCGGTCCCGTCCATGTTGCTAGTTGGGTATTCATCCTCCCTGATGGAGGCGTTAGAGAATCGATTTCCACTGATTTCTAAGCAACCTAAGCAATTTGCGGTGTCCTGCCATGAACCCGCCCGTTTGGTATAGACTCTGCCCTGCGCCTTTTGCTCCTCAGTCCACCTTTTGCCTTATAATCAGACCCAAGTTCAATTTCTGGCATGAACACTGACTATGTGAATTTGGACAATGATTTATGTAAAAGCAAAGCCTAGATAACCTTAGCTCCACCTTTGGCTTTGATTGAGGATGTGATATGTATTTGTTCCTTTAAATATCAAATTTTTAATTTTCTCCAGCTTCCTCAGAGGTCAGCCCTGCAATATTCAGGGAGGTTGGATATGGGACCTGGGGTCACACAATGCAGAACACCTGTCCTGTCCCGTCCTGTTAATTTTGGCCATTCTAACTGGTGTGAGGTGGTATCGCAGTGGGTTTTTTTTTTTTTTTTTTTTTTATAGAAAGACCTACATCACCTCCTAGTGGCTGAAGGGACAAATTCCCCAGCAGCCCCCTGCGAACTGCCATCGCCTGCCCTGCGGAGTGGGGGTTGCCAGGCCTGACCCTGAAGGAGCAGAGGGGAAAGGGGCAGCTCTCAGTGCGCTCTGCGCCTCGACGTCCCGCGGAACTGTTACTAGAGTTTGTTATGCATTTGCTCAGTTATTAACCTGATATGATTTGATGGTTGACTTTCTCAACCTTTTCTAGCCACCATTCCAGGTAAGTGTGCTCCTTGCATTTCTCTCCCAGATCATCTGTTCTCTTGCTATAGTCCATCATCGAGGGACCATATGCCCTTTCATTCTTCCAGTTTACGAAATGTCGACTTTTCAGCTCTCTCTCCGGTCTCACCTTGTGCTCACCTGTTCTTCCCTCTTTGCTCACGCCGCCTTATTAACTACACCTTTCATTAAGCACACCGATTTCTTTCCTGCTTGAGAAATGTTGCACTGGATCTTGGGGCCATGCCGGTTGGCTCATTATCCCCAGTCTTTAGGGTGCCATCTTAAACATGACTTCCTCTAGGAACCTGCCGACTCTGCTAGGTCTCCCTGTGTCATAGGCAGAGGCCTGGGCACCACACCACGCCCTGCCCCTGCCTGGTGGATACAAGGGCAGATTGCAACAAATATTTTTTCCCCCATGACTCTGAAACTTTACCAGGGACCTAGTGGTTTGGTTGCTGAGGCTTTTTTTTTTTTTTTTTTTTTTTTTTTTTTTTGCCTGTATTGCAGAAAGAAGACGTATGAGCTCCTGATGCTTAGGAACATGGGGCGAGGGTTTCTGTTCTCACGAAACTGGTCAGTTGTCTCTCTTCTCGTCCCTCTGAGCTCATCCAGCATCCAAGCAAGTTAGTGCTTTAGAGAACTTTTTCTCTTGTATCAGATTTACTTTTCTTTTATTTATTTTTAACAGCTTTATTGAGATACAATTGATGCATGAAAAATTGCACATATTTGATGTATAGAGTTTAATGAGTTTGAAGACAGGCACACACCCATGAAACCATCACCACAGTCAAGCTGATAGACATTCTTCTTGCCTCCAAAAGTTTCTTTGTGTCCTTTCATTTTGTTTTTGGTTTTGGTTTTGTGGCAAGAACATTTAGCATGAGCCTTGTCTTCTTCACAAAGTTCGAAGTGCACAGTACAGCATTGTGTGTGTGTTTTTTTAAAGATTTTATTTATTTGACAGAGAGAAACACAGGTGGAGAGGGAACACAAGCAGGGGGAGTGAGAGAGGGAGAAGCAGGCTTCCCGCCGAGCAGGGAGCCCGGTGTGGGACTCGATCCTGGGTCTCCAGGATCATGACCTGAGCTGAAGGCAGTTGCTTAACCAACTGAGCCACCCAGGCGTCCCTCAAATAAATATTTTTAAACAAATGAAATCCCAAGAATTAACACCATTTGTCTTAATTTGATAGATAGCGGTCAGACCACCAAGGGAGAAACCATACAGAAAAATAAGCATTTGTAAAATAATACTGATCCCCCCCCCCGCCTCTCAAAACCAACTTTCCCTCTTTTGCACCAAGCAATCCTACTGGGTATTTTTCTTTTCTTTCAGTTATTATTTATTTGTTTTTAGTGATCTCTACATCCAGCATGGGGCTTGAACTCACCATCCAAGATCAAGAGTCCCACATTCTGACTGAGCCGGCCAGGAACACCCTTACCAGGTATTTCAATGCAGGTATCCAAGGAAGGTCCACTACAACTAGAAACTCAGTTGAGTTCAATATCCTCGCTCCACTCATTCTTCCAAATCATCTTCTGTTGCCATATTCTGGGGATGGAAGGGACCATTTTCATTCCTGTTTTTCTCTCATCACTCCCTCCCACCAGTTCCTTAAGCTCTGTCACTGTAGAGGCTTGTCTACCTAGTGAAATTTCCTTCATTATTTGAGTTTCATCTCACAGTTTCGCCTTCTCTTCGAAGCCCTTCCTGATGCCCCCAGACAAAACCAACCATGTTATTTTCTGTAGCCCATTAACACTTCTCATTAAGGCACACAGTGTAGGAAACCCAATCGCCATATTTGTCTTCTACACATTTTTCTTCCTGCTTGACTTTTATTATTCTGAAGGAAGGAACCATTTTCTGTTCATTTTGGTTTTCCAGTATTTGGTAAGGAGAGCTAGGATGTAAAATTAGTATTTTCCTTTGTCTATTCTCTTTCCTCCTCCTCCTCCACCCCATCTTTTCCTTCACTCCCTCTTCCTCCTCCATCCCTTCTTTCTCCTCCTCCTTCTTCTCTCTCTCTCTGTGTCTCCCCCTCTCTCTGTCTTTCTGTGATGTAGATAGTTATAGCTATAGATGTAATTCTTTAAACCAGCGTAGTGGATCACCAAGGTGTTGTGCCATTCCACAAAGCACATTGATGACAGCAGCTGCTTTGGGGTCTGATTGACATGGGGGAGAGCAGGCAGATGAGCACTCTGAACATAGCAAAACCCTGCCACCTCATGGGGAAGCAGGACTCAAGACACATTTCTGCATGGGGGGATGTGGCTATGCTTCACTGTGTCTCTACTACTGGCACAGAGGTATAGAGCTGTGTGGTTCCTTCTTATGGATGTCACAGGGAGAGAGAAGAGTGCCTTCTTCCGAGAGGCACTGTAGCTTTCAGGTATGTCTACTTTCTGAGCATCATTTTCTGTCAGCGAGTAGTAGATCAGTCTCAGCCCTTGCCCTGGGTCCTGTCGGTACCAGTACATAGAGTCATGACCAAAATCCTGTTCACATTCCAGAGTCACCTCTCGTCCTTCCTCTCTGAGCAAGTGTTTCGGGGTCTGAGCGATTCCACTGTCTGTTGTGCCTATGGGAGAAAGAGAGAAACACAGCCTGGGAAGGTGCCGATGCTTATGTCATGGGGGGCAAGGTTTAGATCTGGAGCTTTGCACCCTTGGGACAGGAATTTGCTCCCCAGGACTCACCTGCTCTGAGGAGACAAAGAGCCACACAGCAGATCACCTGGTTACCCATAATGGTAAGGGGGGTTTCTTGCAGCTCTAAGTGCTTCCTGGAAGACAAGAAAAGAAACTTAGCTCTAGGGATCCCCTTGTCCAAAGGCTGGAATGGATAGTTGCAAAGGATCCCAGAAGTATTCCCGATGGGCTTCTTAACTTTGCAGATGAGGAGATGGACAGGAGAGGTGAAGCACTTACACCCCCTTGGGCCTCCCTCCCCAAACTGCTTCCCCCTGGGCTGAGTGCATGGGCAGGCAATTTCAGGCCAGAGTCTGTATCTGATTGGCCACTGCTTCTCCCTTCTCAGTTACTGTATGGTTACTCTGGGACCGCCTGTAGACAGGGGCATGCAAGAACCTAGAATTCATTTTTAATCTCATCGCTGGGGTACATAGCTCCCCACTCTCATCCATCCTGCAAGCATGACAAGCTCTGACTTTCATTGGACCCCTTTTCCCTGGCTGGTTTGACTTTATCTGTGTTTCTTCTAAGGATTTTATTCTATTTAGGTCTTTGATCAGTGTTGAATTAATTTTTGTATATGGTATGAGGAAGGCCTGCAAAATCATCCTTCAGCACATAGATACCCAGTTTTCCCAGCACCATTGGTTAAAAAGTCTATTCTTTCTCAGTTTAATGGTTCTGGCACTCTTATTGAAAACCAATTCCTCATAAACATATGGGTTTATTTGAAGACTCTTGATTCTGTTCCATTGATCTATTTGTGTATTCTCTTCCAATACAATACTGTCTTGATTTCTCTGCTTTCATATAAGTTTTGAGATGGGAAAATATGAATTATCTAATAATTTTCTTCTTTTTAAAAAGAAGACTTGTCAGTTTCTGGGGGAGGAAAGATAGCTGGACTTTGGAATTTGATAGAGATCTAGTTGAATCTGTAGATCAGTTTGGGGACATCTCAAAAGTATTAAATCTTTCAATCTGTGATCATGGGATATAGTTCCGTTTATTTATATCTTTACTTTTTTCCAAACAATGTTTTGCACTTTTCACCATACAACTTTTTATTTCTTTTGTTCAATTTATGCCTAGATATTTAATTATTTTGATGCATCGTCTCCCTGAGAAACTCCAATTGGCAATTATCTGCCCCTTAATAGTAAAAGTGGACATATGGACTAGCTTTTACTTCTGCAGAAGAGTATTCCTGCTATATATAACAAGATTTAGGTAAGTGGGGGCGGTATTAAAACAAAATGGTTAGTGAAAATAAAGTAGATTATATTGCTTTTTAAATCCGATAGTGCCCTCTGCTGGGAAGGAGTGAAAGGAGGACAAACAGACGTGTGCCTCTCCTCAGACATCTCAGAGGTTGTGTGCATGCATTTGCACAAGCACGTGTATGCGTGTGAACCTTGGAGTGTGGATGGCAGTGGTGAGGTTACTGGCCATGGAAAGACAAGAAAGGGCATTTCTTTTAGTAATAAGAACATCCATGTGGGTGCCTCGAGTGTTCTTCAATTTCAAAATGACCTCTTATTGAAGATTCTTTTTCATTTTTGATCCCTAGATTTGTTGACCATTTTGTTATTCTTGAAATCTAAGCATATCTTCATGTCTTTTATCTCCCTTAGCTCTCACAACAGGTTAAGTGTTAAAATATTGTCCATTCTGAATCTCAAGAGTCCATTCTCCTCTTTTTCAGTTAGGTCCCATTCTTGGGCAATCCTCAAGAGTCCAATGTGAGTGAGAGTCCCGCTGAGGTGCTTAGCCAGAATTTCCTACCGTCAATGTATGAGTGCGCTTGGTATAGGACCAAATTCTTGTCTCTAGTGACCATCCCCAGGCGATGTCTGAGTATCCTGGCATGTCTTCAGCAAGAGTCCTGCTAGGTTAGTTTACCCAGAATCCTCCCTTACCCCGCTGTCTCCTCTTGGTAATTGTCCATCCACGTCCCCTCCCACTCCATGCTCTTGGCTATAAACTCTCATTTTTCCTGTTTGGAGGGAGAGTTGAGCCCGACCCCTCTCCTTAACACTGTACCCCACTGCTGGTGGTCCCCCTGAGTGAAGTTGACCTTATCGTTCTAACAAATGTCTGCATAAAATTTCCTTCAACAGAATTCACTACAGTATTAACAAACGATTTACTTTAAACAGAGAGATGCTATAGTTTGTATTATAATCTACAAAGGCTGTCTTAGCTTACTGTCTGAACTGGGAGCCTTTAATAGGTGAAAGAGTGTGCTATTAATAATTTTCCCAGGATGCCAGTCCTGAACTAGGGCTACCAAGGTAAACCAGAGCATGGGACCGCTTTACATGGTGGACTCTGACTCACTCCTTTACTGCCATCTGGCAACAGTGGGGGAGACGGCGGCAAATAGATACCATTTTCTTTGCCATGACCGCATTTCGAGCCTGCGTCAATGCTGAGACACGCAGGAATGATCTAGACTGCCCCTTCCAACAGATCTTCCTTGGATCTGTATTTTCGCCATTGACAGTTTGCTCCGTCATAGCCAGATGGTAGCAATATCTCTTCCACAGCAATCATGGAGATGTATCTTGAGTCATCCTTAATAAACCTGTCGTGGTCAACGTTCTATGTTCCACAAACAAGGACGTCGTTAGAAAGAGTCTACAGAAGAGTCATGTTTGGGGCAAAATTAGTAGGATTTCTTTGATTTTTGGTAAGATAATATCAATACTGGTTATCAGGTCTCTGTAGTCAAAAATTTTTTTGGAGGGGCTTATTTCTAAACCTGAAATCTACAGATTACCCAATCCTGCCTTTTTGAGGAGTTTCAGAAGCCCAAGTCCCAGAGCATGCCCACCCTATAATTCAAAGGTTAATTTATAGTCTTGTCCTGGAACCTGGAACCACAGCAATCAACCTACCTCTTTTTTTTGTTTCAGGCAGAAGACTGGGAAGTGGCCTTTTCAAATGTCTCCCCAGAACTCTGGGAGAGGAGAGGAGCCAGCACGTTTGTGCCCTGGAGGCAGCTGGCCAAGCTGCACTGTGCTGAGGCCACCAGCACGAAGATCACGGCTGGGTCCCCGAGTCTGTGGGTTGGGTTTTGGGGTGGGAGATGTTCCATTAGGTCTTTCAGCTGAGAGCCATTCCTTGGGCATCCCAATTCAGCTGCAGTGTTTTCATTTTCATTTCCTGCCTCAGATTCTGTGGTCACCAGTAAGCAAAGATATGACTGGAAATTGGATTGCATCTCAGAATCTTCCTCTGTCTCACCTTTGGTGATCCTGTGGCAGGAGATCTGGCCGACTAGAGTCTGGGTGTCCTGTGGGAGAAGATAGAAGCCATAGAAAGTGTGCCTAAGAATACATTGACGCAAATTCCCTAGCACTCCCAAGCTCACTTGCCCCCAGATGGAAGAGTCACCCAGCAGAGGAACCAGGTGTCCAAGACAAGATCACTGGCAGGATGAGGCTCCCCAGCAATGGTTTCTGATGCACAGCAGCAGAGAGGAATGGAAGTCTTGGGTTCCTTTAGCTCCATAACGTGGAATCTGGCGGTGAAGCCATAGTCCCTGGCAATACCCACCGCCTGAGAACACCTTCCACAGGGAAGGGGGAACCTTGGTCCAAATGTGTAACCACCTGCTTATTTTGTTACACGGATGATGTAAACAGGATCAAAACCCACTTGAGCATTCTTAGAAAAAGTGAAGCTTAAGGAAAACACAAGAGGAGGTGGAAAAGAGGAAAAGAGTGAGAATAACAGGAACGAGAAAAGATGGTAGAGCACTGTGCTAGTGTGATATTTTACCCATCTTAGAAAGAGTGGCAGAAGTTCTCAAACTTTAGCATGAACAAGCCCTACAAGGGGCTTGGTATGAGTAGATGTATTCCTATAACCCACTTCCAGAAATTCTGCTGCTGAAATTCTGATCCTGTCCTAGAATATGTCTAACCTGTCCCTCAGGTGATACGGAAGAAGGAATTTATTACAGACAACAGTTTCAATCTTTTTTTTTTAAGATTTTATTTATTTGACAGAGAGAAACACAGCCAGAGAGGGAACACAAGCAGGGGGAGTGAGAGAGGGAGAAGCAGGCTTCCCGCCGAGCAGGGAGCCCGATGTGGGACTCGATCCCGGGTCTCCGAGATCATGACCTGAGCCGAAGGCAGTCGCTTAACCAACTGAGCCACCCAGATTTTCAGTAGACCAAACTAACAAAAGGAAAGACCACTTAATGCAGTACATTAGAATATTAAAATTTAAGGAACAAGAAGAATTTTCTTAGGAATGGGAATAACTGGTGGATAGATTTAAGTTCTGGAAACTACATTCACAAAAAAAAAAAAAAATAGATGGGGAAATAGGAAATCTAATTGAAAATAAGGTGAGTGAAGCCAAGGGAAGAGAAGTTTCCAGGGTTTTGGGTAAAGTCAGTATTGTGAAATGCTTCAAAGAGATCAAGTAAGAAGAGAAAGGAACAGCCTTTGGTCCAGCAAGTTTATAATTTTAAGATTTAGGTGAATGGAGCGCCTGAGTGGCTCAGTTGGTTGAGCGACTGCCTTTGGCTCAGGTCATGATCCCGGAGACCCGGGATCGAGTCCCACATCAGGCTCCCTGCTCGGCAGGAGGCCTGCTTCTCCCTCTCTCACTCCCCCTGCTTGTGTTCCCTCTCTGGCTGTGTTTCTCTCTGTCAAATAAATAAAATCTTAAAAAAAAAAAGATTTAGGAGAAAAGTTGCACCAGAATGGAAATATTCTATGAAAAAGCTGAAGATGGCACCCAGAGGAATAATTCCTCTGCAATGAAAGCAAGACTGTGGGTCACTAACTGTGCATTGTTACTCGGAGAAGAACAGACACAGACACTCGGGAGGACTCGCTTTTGAGTGCTGGAAAAGGAAGCTGAAATAAACAGCCATAACCTTAGGTAGACCAGGAAATGAGAGCTTATGTTTCAAGAGGACAAATTTTGCCCGAGAAATGACGTAAATTTGGACTTCTGGGGGTAAGACAACCAAGTTTCACTTATATTGAAATGAGAACGGAAGTGACTAGAGAGAATATATAGACTAATCTAAAACTGAGTGGTGGGTGGTAAAGAAATGAACAGGTTTTTTTTTTTTTAAGATTTATTTATTCATCTCAGAAAGAGAGAGAGAGAGAACAGGGGGAGGAATAGAAGGAGAGAATATTAAGCAGACTCCCCATTGAGTATGGTGCCCGATGTGGGGCTCGGTCCCACAACCCTGAGTTCATGACCTGAACTGAAATCAAGAGTCAGATGCTCAACTGACTGAGCCACACAGGTGTCCTGAAATAAACAGTTTTATAAACAGGGTGGATCATTAAATTTTAAGAGAGGCATTTTGAATTCTGCATCTGTTGTATGTCATTGCAGTGGCCTCCCAGGTAGAGTTAATGCAGGAATGCCTCTTTTTCTTCCATTGATGTTCAATGCATTGTCCACCACTATGATTTGGATCACGTACCAGAGGCTTTCTCAATTGTCTGCACATCAATTTTCAACTGTCTGCACATCAGGTATTTTTCCATTGAGAGCACATTAATCTGCCTGTTCCTTCAGCTCCATAGAAACTAATTACCGACTTAGTAGGGTATGAAGTTGTCACACTGAAAATTAACATGCTTTTTGTATTACCTGGATTTAACTCCTTGAAAAGAAATTAACCAGAATCTTCACTTGGTTTGACGTTGTTCTCAAAACTAAGGATCTCGACCCCCTTTCTAATTTCTTCTTTTTTTTCTTATGTTCTCTGTATCTGATACTCCTCCCTTGTGATGGATGGATACCTCCTGGGTGTCCTGGCCACTAACTAAAGACAGGATTCCTGTCTTTGAAATCTGTGATCCACAAGGTCAAAGTGACAGGCCTCCAGCTGCCATGTTGTTTGAAATAACCCAATCCTCTTGGCTAACTTTGAATTTTCCAAGAACATGTTGTTGAGTAAAATAGAATCAAATTGTTCTCTGTTTTCTGGATTTGTGATCTTCCATGAGAGAAAGTCAAGTTGGTCCTTTGCAACATTTGAATCCGTGACTTCCGTTTGCTAGGAGACCTAAAAACTGGAAAAGGCGATTTATAATAATGGGAGAACAACGAGGTGGCAGAAGAAGTAAGAGCTATTAAATCAGTCATGTCATGGTTCCAGGACTTTATTCTATTTCACTCCTGAGAGATTCCTGGGTTCTTGTTTTGGGGGTTCTATGGGACATACATTTAAGCTTGCAATAAATTCCTATTTGGCTTAAGCTAACTCTAGTCAGTTTTTATTATTTCCTTCCAACCTAGTATGCCAGCTGCTTCCTGACCCAGGATGTTTGTGTATTAAGATCAGCTAACACTTAACACTGTGGATTCACTGCTGGCACAGAAATACATGGCTGAATCCTGCAGCTCCGTGGGTTCGATCTCTAGGCTACAGGGTGAGTTCTTGGAACACTCAGCTAAAAATCTCTTCTCAGGCATTCCTGTTTTATCAAAGATGGTGTCTTTCTGGAAGGAAATCAAGAACTTGAACTCTTTTGCTGGGATCTGCTGATACCAGAAAACGTAACTGTGCTCTTTTATTGGGACACAATGCATTTTTGCTTTCTGTCCTTTCCCTCTGACCAGGTGTCCTGGACTCTGGGTCACTTTTGCATGGAGGGTGCCTGTGAAGGAAGCAGACAGAGGTTGGAGGCTTAGTCCCTGACAGATCCTGGTGACAGGGACGAAAGGCTTAGAGCTGGGGGCTGACAAGGTCAGAGCGGGGACTTACCTGCATTCAGGACCCAGAGGACCAAGAAGCAGATGAATACAGGGCACATGACGGCATTGGGGAAAGAACGGAGGCAGGTGGCTTTCTCTGAGGTTTCTTCACCCCCCATAACCAGCTGCTCGGTGACGTGGTCAATCACAGTCTTGGTGTGTCGCTCTATACAAGTAAAAACCAAAACAAACAAGTAGAACATAGGAAACAACCGTACCCAGTCACTGGGAAACAGGCAGGCAGGACTGCGATTATTCTAAAGCAAGAAAAAAAATGGGGCCATGTCCACACACAGTTAGGGGGAGACACAGAGCAGGGCACGTTTTCCTAGTTGAGGGGACAGAGGTTATGAGTTAGAGGAAGCACAGTGATGGGAATCAGGAAGGAAGACGACCAGGGAGGTGGAGTCTAATCACAGAACCCCAGAAATGTTCAGAGGGGCCGTAGGGCATTTTTGTCTGATGGACCTTTAACACGCGCTAGGAAACATTCACCAGCAACCCCGGAGCAGCCCTGCTGTCGCAGTGGGAGCAGAAGGTGGGAAATGTCAGCCCAGGGCTGACCCCAGTTTGTGCACATTTTACTGGGGTGAGAGGCACTTCTGGAAAGGCATCACAAGGAGATGAGGGTGCCCTCTTCCCAGGGAAAGAAACCAAACTGCCGGACATTTAGAAACCACTGCTGAGAGTCTCTGAAGGTTGTCCCAAAAATATACAGCAAATGAGTAAACACTCAAGGAAATCTAAATCTCAGTCAGAGCAGTGAGACTCTGGGGTCCTGGAGCTGTGTCTCCCCGCCTCTAGCACCTGCACCCCAGCCCCAAGCTCCGCGTGATGGCAGCTCGCCTCCGTGTGGGTGTGGCGGACACAGGGCTCCCTCGGCTGCTCCTGGCGGAGACTACCGGCACGTTTCAACCCCACCAGCTCCATGATGTAGGGGTCTGAGCTCCCCTTCTCCACCCAGTGCCCACACATAGGGTGGACCCCTATTCCAGAGACAGCAGGCCAACACTGCTAGGCCCCCGATCTTTCTCATTCTGGTTGGCTCATAGCATGGAGGTTCCACACTGGGAGCCACAAGACCAAAAAAGACCAGGCCTTACCTCCCCACCCAGGGAGCCTCAGAGAGCAGGGATCTTACTGCAAGAGAGGTGGGCCAGTGTCTCTACTTCCAGCTCTGGAGCTGTGGTGCAGAGGTTCTGCCCGTGGCGAGAGGCAGGACCCAGGGCCAGGGAGCCGTGTAGCTCTGCTTTGACCTTGTTGAGATTTGTTTGGAATTGCACTACAGCCTCCTTTTCTTCCCACACGGCGTCCCTCCTCCCTTCTTCTTCCTTTCCTCCCTCTTCCTTCCCTCTCTCCTTACAGAAGTCAGATCTGCATCACTGCCAGATGGCCTCCCAGCTTCCTTCAGCTTTCTCCCTATTTTCTCAGCTAAATGCCCTGCACGACTGACCCAGGCTTGGCATCTACTTCTTGGAGGGCCTGAACTAATGCTTCTTTCTGAGGTGGGTTTGGGGCCTCCCTAGGGGTCACAGTCTGTAGTAAGCTCTACTGAAGTAACAGTCAGTTCCAGAAAATAGTTGGTGCCTATAAATCCATCTGAGGGCCTTGGATTTTCACGGAGTTTCTGTTCTTATAAGATGTCCTCATGTGGCTGCTGGGAAATGAAATCCCTGAGCATAAATGGGGAGATCAGAGGAGGCTGCAGCCAGGATGAGGAATCAGCCCAGAAGGAAGACAATCCTTCCAGTGTTAAGTGGAATCGTGCAGCACCTGTCTTTCTGTGACTGGCTTAGGTCACTCAGCAGAATGTCCTCAAGGTCATTCATGTCAACACGTGTTGCAGGATTTCCTTCTCTTTCAAGACTAAATAACATGCCGTTATGTGTATATACCATATTACGCAAAATTTTAGGAGGGTAATCTCATGTTAAGTGTTCTGGCCACAATAAAATAAAATAAAAATAAAATAAATAAAACAAAATAAAGATACCACTCACTCTTGCTCTGAAACTCTCTTCAAATTCCCAGAGCATCCAACACTGTGGTCTTTTATTTGTTTTGCAGCTTTTTCTATCAGATTCTCCTAAGGTTTTAATTTCCTCCTTTCCTAGGTCTGTTCTTACACTTTTAGGGACCATACCTTCTAGAGAATGAGACAATTCTCTACTGCTCTTCTTGGCTGCAGCAAATTCACCCCCTTCCACCTCTTCCTCCCTCATCTGGGCATAAGGATCAGACCAGTCGCGAGAAGCCCAGAGCATTTGCATCTGCAGCCGTGGGCTTCATGTTTTATTTGAGCCTGGAATGAAGTGAATCTTTGCTCTTCAGTTCTCTCCCCACTTTCTTCGAAAGGATCTCAAGTGTCCACATTTTCTAAAGAATCTCTAATCTGCCCCTGGTTGAATTCTTTTGCCATTTAGCTCAAGATGCATCAATTTCCTAAATCTTGTCATGGAATCATGAATGAGGGGAGGGATCCCAAAGACATTAGCCCCAACATCTCCTTTTACAGAGGAAGATTTTGAAACAAAAGCAGAAGCATAGAGACACAGACTTCCTCATTTGTAAGGAAAGGGGTGTGGACATATGCTGAGGGAAAGAAAGAAAAAGCAGACTGCCGTAGTGATGGTGGGTGGCCCAGATGACAGCGTTTAGCTTCTCTGAATTTTACTTCATTACCAAATCAGATCTTGGTAGTACTTCTTGGTCTCTTGATTCAAGAGTTGGAGGCATGTGATGTTGTTGATGACCACACGAGGCGATATGAAGAACCACTACTTAGTACAAATATCTCCCTCAGAATTAAATTGAATTAAAATGAGGATACAGGGGTGCCTGGGTGGCTCAGTTGGTTAAGCGACTGCCTTCGGCTCAGGTCATGATCCCGGAGACCCAGGATCGAGTCCCACATCGGGCTCCCTGCCCGGCGGGAAGCCTGCTTCTCCCTCTTTCACTCCCCCTGCTTGTGTTCCCTCTCTGACTGTGTTTCTCTCTGTCAAATAAATAAAATCTTTAAAAAATAATAAAATAAAATGAGGACACAGTTCCATGCATTGTATCGGTCATCATAAATATTTCAGTCTCTTAAAGGCCATAAGATCCATACTGGCTTTGAAAAAGCTATCCTAATATATTCCAGAAACCCCTTTTATTTCAAACAAGCTGCAGTTTATTTTATATATTTATTTTATTTATTATTTATTAATATTACAAATGTAGGACAAACTCTAGTTATTTAAATATTCCTTTTAAAGCCCCACCTCTAGGGTTGGGGATGTGTCTTCTCTGCGTGCCACTCAAATGGCTTATAGGCAAACTTATATCACGCAACATAGTTAAATATACTGTGAATAATGGCAGTTCATTCAGCTTCATGTCTGGCACGGATTTTTAGCAGTTCTAGTTTTCCCTACTTGACAAGAAAACCATGAGACTGCAGCAGGGTCTCTGAGGGCACTTTTTTTGCCCTCAGGGCAAAGATTCCTGAGAATGGGCCACCTCTCCCCGGGCGGGCCTGCCCCTTATCATATTTCCAGGTCTCCAACTTACATTAAAAAAAAAAAGATTTTTTTTTCTGAATTACTTTCTTTTTTTTTTTTTTTAATTGTACTTAAATTTTTTTTTTCCGGTGTTCCAAGAGTCATTCCCCATTCCCCACACCCAGTGCTCCACGCTTTAGGTGTCCCCAGTACCCACCACCAGGCTCTCCCATCCCCCCATCCCCCTCCCTCCAAGTCCCTCAGTTTGTTTCTGTGTCCAAAGTCTCTGTTGAAAACAAAACAATTTTTAAAAAGTTCCTATGTATGTACTGAAGAGAACAGAATGGGTGAGTAAGGTGATCCTAGGAAAATACCACAAACCGAACGTTAGGGGAGTGTCACCACTTTCCCACTCTTGGCCTAACTGTCAGTGGTTTTCATGGGTTTCTGCCCAACTTCTGTCTACAAACGAGGGGATGACAGCCATCAACCCACTTCCTACTATTGTTGTAGGATGCGCAGGTGGGCTGGGCTAGAGGGGGATCTTGGATCCGGGAAACAGAGAGGTTTATGCACTGGGGACAGGTGGCACCACAGCTCTGTGTCTTAACTGCTGGCACAGAGATACACTGCTGAGTCCCCCAGGCCTGGCGAGCGGATGTTGAGAGAACAGAAGGAAGTGTTTTGCTGGCTGGACTGGAAGTTATCAGAGGTGTCGGCTTCTCTGTTAAGGTTGTTAACGTAGTAGTAGAGCAGCAGCTTTGGGGCTTGGTTCAGCTTCTGTTGGTACCAATACATGTTGTCATGATTCAGATTCTGAGAACAGCTCATATTCACTGATTTCCCCACCCTCGTAACCAGGTATCTTGAGCTCTGGATGACCATGGCGCCCATGGGACCTGCAGAGAGAGCAAGAAAACGTAGAGATCGAGTCAAGAAAGACAGTGCTACTGCTGCTGTGAAAGAAGGGACAAAACTGAGGACGAGATAGCTTTAGTCAAAAGACTTCTTTTCTGACCAGGACTCACCTGCTCCAAGGAGACAGAAGGACACCCAGTGGAGCAGCCCAGGGGCCATGGCAGGACCACGACCGGAAGGGAGCGTCTGTCTAGGTGGAGAGACAGGGGTGCAGAGCCCCTGGTAGCTCACAGGTAGATCTCCCTGCGATGATCGTCTGCTGTTGGCTTCACCAAGGCAAGGGTCTCTCCTTGTGATATTACCCACGGCTTCTGGCTTGGCAGCAGAACCCGGGCTTGGCTGGATCACGTGTGGACCAGAGATGGTGCTGTCTCGTGTTGTCCCTCTTCCTATATCTGCCCCCACGTTCATCCAGGTCGCTCATTCCTCATTTCTTACACCCTAGAGGGAGGTCAGGGTTCCTCAACACAGGAAGAACCTTTGCTAAACTATTGTTTATAAACCTGTTGAGAGAATGTCTTGCTGTTGGTATCGCAGATGGATGACCGATGGCTGCAAACTATCCCCACCTTAATACAGAAGTCAAGCCCTGCGATTCCTCTATTTATACCCACACTTCAGCGAGTATCAAGGACAGTCTCTGCAACTCTCTGCAATCACTGACACCATAATGCCTCCTTGTGGCCAGTAGCAAAATGTCTAGAAGCATCTCTCGTACCGTCCCTGTATTTTCTTTTTTTTTTTTTTTTTTTAAGATTTTATTTATTTGACAGAGAAACACAAGAGCCAGAGAGGGAACACAAGCAGGGGGAGCGAGAGAGGGAGAAGCAGGCTTCCCACCGAGCAGGAAGCCTGATGTGGGACTCGATCCTGGGTCTCCGGGATCATGACCTGAGCCGAAGGCAGTCGCCCAACCAACAGAGCCACCCAGGCGCCTCCCGTCCCTGTATTTTCAACTGGGACTCTGAGCTCAGGGAGCTCATGAGGCTCTGCCTGCATTTCCCCTCCTGTGCCTCATCGCGGCCCATTTCCAGGTTGTTTCTCATCTCTTAATGATCACCATCTCTTGCTCAATTCATAATGTTCCGAAAATGGTTGTTTCATATATTATGCTTGTTTGTTTGAGCTGTTCCAAGCAGGAGGTTAAACCCGATTCATGTTAATCCATGTTGGGTGGAAGCAGAAGTCCACTCTCAGGGCCATGATGAGATTCTTCCTATTGGGTCCCCAAGAGTTTCAATGGTTATAGGCCTTTTTGTCAGTTTCTGAGCATATGGTTTCCATGTCACACAGGAAGGATAATATTTTGTTCCACAAACATATAAGACACAGTCTAGAATTTTCCATTTCTCTGTGTTAACTTTTCCCTTTTATCTAGCTCTTAAAGGCCTGACCAAACAGTTTTCAACCCGAATTTCAGGGCCTTTGTGTTGTAATAACTTTAGTCTATAAAGCCTGTGACCATCTGGAGGCTCCAGGATGAATGCAGGACATGTTATTATAGGTCCTGTGTCATCTCTACCATATGGGCACTAAAAAGCTAGCCTCAACTGTGAGACCTAGATTTGTTCTGAAACCTGGTAGGTCCCCATAGTGTTGGCTTTTCCTTACTCTGCCTATAAATTCTCTTTTTTCTTCTAACTGGTGAATTTCTTTTTCTTTTTAGATTACCTATATATTGTGTAGAAGGTGAGGGATATTTCCAATTTAGACAGAAAAATGGGCAAAGACAAGAGTAATTATCTTCTTCCTGTTCTTCCTCTGTAACTTCATCCTAAATAATCAGGGGTACATTTTACAACTTTCTCTTTCCTTGGTACAAACACATGCAAGTGTATATAAACTTAAATGACTTTTACTGATTTAATTTTCCTTTTCTTTTTCTTAAATGTTTATTTCTTCATTTGAGAGAGAGAGAGAGAGAGCGAGAGAGCGAGCATGAATTGGGGGAGGGACAGAGAGAGAGAGAGAGGAAGAGAGAGAATCCCAAGTAGACTCCCCACTGAATGGGGAGCCCCATGCAGGGGCTCGATCTCAAGATTCTGAGATCTTGATCTGAGCCAAAGTCAAGAGTTTGATACTAAAGTGACTGAGCCACCCAGGAGCCCCTACTGATTTAATTAATTCTTCTTAAATAACTTAATATACTGTACAAATATGTTCCCCTTTATAGCTGATCTTGATCATCTCTACAAAACAAACAAACAAACAAACATATCTGGTTTTCTTATAACTTTTTCATGCCTATGAAATGAAGCACAATACACATTAATGAGATCAGATCTTTTTTTTTTTTTTTTTGGTGCTTTTGTAGTCATCAAAAGTTTAACTATGATTAGGGGCACCTGAGTATCTCAGTGGGCTAAGCCTCTGACTTTTGATCCCAGCTCAGGTCTTGATCTCATTGCCGTGAGTTCACCCAGCATGGAGGCTACTTAAAAAACAAACAAAAACTTCAGCTACGATTGATGGATGACACTAACAAGCAATAAAAAAAACACCAATTTTTTTCATAAAAGAAAAGTTTATAGGCCTCCTATGTTAAGAGGGCCTTAGGACCTCAAGACACAGTCTATGATTGTAATACTGCTTGGGGAGAGTCAGGAAACCCTTAGATTCTCTGTGCCTCTCAAAGAGGCAGAGAGTAGACATAATTCCTTGTCTCCTATGCCCAGGTATGAAAAGTATTAATACAGTAGAAGGAGAAGAAGAAAAGTCAAGTATAAAGTATTATAGGTCCTAATGGGGTTGAAGGGTTGCTACAGGGTAGTACCAGGGATGGAAAGAGAGGAGGTTGTGGGAGAGAAAAAGATGCCTAGAGGGTGATTTTGGAGGTGGTTTGAACTATTTGTGATTACAGGTCTACAATATAAAGAGTAGATGTATCAGAGATACACTGGAGGAAATGATCATTGAAGTGAACAAATGAAGACACTGAGAAGCCCAGTATCATCTTGGCGCTGCAAACCATCCAAGATTTGGGGGGTTTTAAGGTAGGAGAGATAAGAAATGCTTGAAAAGCAATAATGAGAAGCAAAAATGAGAAACAAAAGGGACATCAATGCCCATGATGATCGTTCACAGACAACAAAAATACCACTAATTAACACCAGTAAGAGGAACTCAGTTCCCTACTACTCCATTTCCACTGGGAAGTCAGGATCTGGGAACAGCAAATCTAGGATTATGACTGCAGATCTGGGGTCATAGGACAGTATTCACATCATCTTAAATTTCCAGTGAAACCTAAGACACAGACGTCTTAGAGCCAAATGCTACTGAAGTGCTGCTGACCCTATTACATGTATGTGTGTGGGCTGCCGTTGTGAAACATGAGACTGTAGGATTTGAGAATTACACAACCAGTATGAATTGCAAGGTAATGTCAATGAGCTTCAGGCAAAATCCAGAGAAGAGTTTGTGGTCCTGGATCCGAAGAGGACATGCCCAGAGAAATCAGGGTGTGCATTCGGAACCAGCTGAGTGAAGTACCTTGGGGAGATATCATTTGGAAACTCTGCTTTCTATGAATCAGGCACCTGGAAGTAGATTCAGAGATTTCTGAGTGCTTGACACACATCAGGCAGCAACAACCGGTGATGAGTAGATTGAAGAGGCAGACCTAGGTGATAAGGATAGAAAGATTTCAGATATTTCTGAAGAGAAGAGTACAGAAACATCCAAAGAAAAGAGGATCTAGTTCTACCACGTTTGCTTTTCTATTCTTTTAGTTCATTGAATAAAGTAGAATGTTACATATAAATTGAAATTACTAGTATTAAAAAATGAATCTTGGAGTTGCTGCCTTTGGCTCAGGTCATGGGCTTCGGGTCCTGGGATTAAGCACCATGTTGGGCTCCCTGCTCAGTGGGGAATCTGTTTCTTTCTCTCCCTCTGCCCCTCACACACATGTGCTTTCTCTCATAAATAAACAAACAGTCTCTAGGAGTGTTAAATGGTACAGCCACTCCAGAAAATAATTTGGTTGTGTCTTTCAAAGGTAAGAACACACTCACCAGATAACCCAGCAATCTCTCTCGGGCATAAATGTATCCAAGAGAAATGAGAACTTAAGTCCACCCAGAAACCTGAGCACAAATGTTTCTATCTAGAAGCTTTACCTGTTATAGTAAAAAACTAGAAACAATCAAAATATCCCCCTGGAGGTGAATGGCTAAGCAAATCCTGGTACATCCATGAGTGGAACACAACTCAGTGATAAAAGAAATGAACTATAGATAAATGCAGAAACTTGGCTGAATCTCAGGGCAATATGCTGGGGAGAAAAAGCCCATCTCAAGAGGTCACCTAGTGTATGATTCCACTCATAAAACAGTCTCAAAATGACAAAATTATAGAGAATAGATCATTGGTTCCCAGGGGTTAGAGGTGATGTGAGTGTGTGTGTGTGTGACATTATAAAGGGAGATTTTGCAGTGTTTCAATAGCTCTGCATCTTGACCGTGCTGGTGTCTGTGTGAGACTCTACACAAGACAGAAATGATATAGAGCTGCTTCGACACCCGTGGCCAATGTCAACTTCATGACCTTGATATCTTGAGTATGATTATGTAGGATGTGACTATGGCTGGAAACTGGATGATGTGTGACTAGACCCCTTTGTTCTACTGTGCAACTTCCTGTGAACCCACAGTGATTTTTTAAAAAGGGTTTTATTTATTTATTTGACAGAGATTATTTGACAGAGAGAAGCACAGCTAAAGAGGGAACACAAGCAGGAGGAGTGAGAGAGGGAGAAGCAGGCTCCCCGCTGAGCAGGGAGCCCAATGTGGGGCTGATCCTAGGACTCTGGGATCATGACCTGAGCCAAAGGCAGAAGCTTAATGACTGAGCCATCCAGGCGCCCCCCTACAGTGATTTTTAAATGAAAAGTTAAAAAAATTGTACCCGTCACAGCCATGAGCCTCCAGCACTCTACCCTCCCGATGTGTCACATATCCACTGCCTGCCGGACATTTCCACTTGGGTGTGCCTCCAGCACCACAAACTCTGACATCAATAAATAACTTTTCAGATCTCAGGATTTTCATTATTCTTCTCACAGCAATCTCTGTCTCCCAGACACAAAATCAAAATAATTCCTTGCTTCATTAGGGCTTTGTTTCAGATTCCTTCCAGAAGCATTTTGATTTGGCCACCAGGCTCTTTGGGAGGGGACCTAAATGGAAGCCCTGAGAAGAGAAATGATTGTGAAGACATTATTCTTAGTGCATGCTAGAGACCCACACCTTGTGCTGTGAGATTTCCTCCTAGCCCACAGCATAGCGCTTCCTGTAGCTGAATTTTTATACACAGGGGATTTTACTTCTCTGTGGTGAATCTCAAAATGGCATTAATCCTTCAGGCACTGGTACGGATTGCATATGATAAGTGAGAGTTTTAGCTCTCCTTGAAGATCCACAATATGTACTCCCCAGTTAGTCCTAATCTTCTCATGCCGAGCAAACTTCAAAAAATTTCTTCAATGATTAACACCTGACTTTCTCCCTCTACTAATAACCACAAACTCTTGCTGGAGGTGGGGATGGAAATCTGGAAAATTACCTGGTTCTTGGGGTATGAATAGTAATAAGATTTTTGTGCATAGAGAAAATGGAACACATTAGCTCCAGGTTTCTGTTTTAGCACAGACCTATACTCTTCCAACTTCCCTAATAGGGAGTCTGACAAGATGAGAAAGAAAGGTATGATTAGCCACTTGCAAGTTATGATAGCAAGACTTTCTTTCTTTTCTTTTTTTTTTTTTAAGATTTTATTTATTTATTTGAGAGAGAGAGCGCGACAGAGAGCATGAGTGGGGAGGAGAGGGAGAGACAGGCTTCCTGATGAGCAGGGATCCTGATGCGGGGCTCCATCCCAGGACCCTGGGATCATGACCTGAGCTGAAGGCAGACGCTCAGCCAACTGAAGCACCCAGGTACCCGACAGTAGCACTTTCTTAACAGTAGTGAATCAGCAGTTCTTACTTCCAGGTCCTGTGTTTATCTGTTTCAAGGTAGTATCCCACAACCTGTAGGTGAAGAAGGCGGAGCGGCGAGCAGAGTTTAGGAGGCACAATATTAACACAGACACACAGAGAGCACTCTGAAATCAGGGCATAGCATTCCAGCAGCGATTTTCTTACCCCTGTCCATGATCTATCTCCTCCAGGATACACAAGATCATAAAGCAGAGAAGCTCCCAACATGTAAGGAGTTCAGAAAGTAAGTGGGCTAACTCCTTCCTCAGTACTCTGATCTACAGTGGAGAGAGAAGTCGGACTTAAAGTCACTCTAGGCTCTGGTGATGTTAATGAATTTATGGACTTCTGCAGGTTCAGAGCTGCTCTGACTCAGAACATCGTCTTTCCGTTCTCAGGGCCCTGAGGGCCCTGCCTTAACCGCCTGCCCAACCCCATCCCTTGCAGTAGGATGGGACCAGGTTGGGATTCCTACAGCCTCTCTGATGTTCCTGGCTCGGTAGCTATTTTGTGTTGTTTCTATCAGGATTCACAGCTCCTGGCCCCCCAAATCCCGTGCTTGCTCCGAGGTGTCCACAGAGCATAGGCAGATGGGCTTGGGAGGTGGGGGGGCTTTTCCTAAATCTTCTCAGCAACTTATCAGAAAGTTGGCTCAATGATCTATATCAACTTGGAGAACAGCAAGCTCCTCTTTTCTCTCAAGGCATTTCTACCTGGAAGGGGCTTCCGCTATTACGTCATCACAGGAACATGCCCCACCCCGCCCTCCTGTCCCTGTGCAGGACAAGGGCCCATTCCATAGAAAACTGGCCATGAACTCTGCAGTCCGTCTTTGACCCACCTAAACACACACCTCTGTTCACGGGACTTGGGTGGGGGTGGAGGGGATGGGACTCACGTGTGCTTCTTCGCACCTCCCAGTGTCCGTTTTCCCAGAACACACGCAAAAACTGTTTTAGTTAGGACTGATGGTGTGACTGTGTTGTGTGTATGTGGCCCCTTTGCCTGGACCCCCTTCCAGGCTTGCCTGCAGTTCCCTGCTCCTCCTGGGTCTTAACCTATTTGAACAAGAATAGAAGTCTTAGCGTGCTTCCCTTTTCCTGCCAACACTTACGGGGTGTCTGCAAATCAGGGTCAGGATTCAGCCAGGGCACCAGAGCTTCTCACTAAGGCCCGTGGCCAGGCCCCTCCCCCTCCTCCCTGGGCCTCGGAGTGGCAGTGGAGCCACAGTGTCTGCTGGTGACTAGAGGGGCAGGAGCCAGAAGAGGAAATGAGCCTTTTTTGTTAAGACCCTATTTTTATCAAATTGCCCTATACTGTGTTACATGGCTACAGGCGCAGAGGGGAGCTGCAGATGTTGGTATTCGAGGGGTTCAAAACTGATAACCCCTGTTTCTAAGACAGAAAGCATTTGAGAGAGAAACTGGAGTCAAAGAAATTGAAATCTCAGTGGCAGCCTTGGTGCTGGTGAAAGTGGAGCTGTGAGGGGCGGCTCCGTGGGCTCACTAGCATTCCTCTGAACCAACAGCCAAGCCCTCTGGCTTCCCTATTGAGTACAGTCTGCCTACAGGTTTCCCTGTAATTTCACGGCAGGAGAACAGAAAGTGTCTTCCTCATAGGAAGACAAATACAAAGATGCAAGCTGGAGGGTGTGCTATGAGCCTTCAAAAGTCACAATTAGCTCACTCTGCTCTCCGCTGCAGAGAAGAATGAGGGGAGGGGAGGTGGCCAGGGACACTTCTCTGGAGGCCCACCCCCATGAAACAGAGTGGTGAATAATGTTGTATGCAAGCATTTCACTTGTGAGCAGCAAGAGATGAGCCTCAGTGAGGACAATTCTGCTCTCCTCCAGGCATCTCCTCCAATATCATTACAGCTCCTTTAGACACACCTCCCCAACGAAACCACAGCTGTGCGATGAAGAGGGTCCGGAAGATATGAATGTGTTTGAATCCCCTATAATATACCCCATTTTTCCTAAGCTGTTCCTAAGATTCATAATTTTATAAATACATTTATATATTGTATCTGTAATAGGTATGCTCTCTTAAGGCACAGGCTACAGCTGACTCTCCGAATAATTTGAGTATTTTCAATGGATCTTTCTAGGCATTCCCCTGTGAAAACTGTCCAGATTATATGTGGCCATTCTTACAGGTATGGTTATGAAGGCCAATCTCATCCTTTGGGAAGGCATTCCAATGGAATGAGTCCTCTGAGATCCTGCATCTTTCCTCTGTTAGACTTCTTGGGACCCAGTTATCCGATCTGCCTTTGTATCAAGAAAACATCCCTCTTCTCTAATAACTCCTTTGAGAGCAACTCAACCCAATGCTTTCTTCTTCCTTTTAAATTGGTCTTTCCTGGTCCTCAGGATCCCTTTTTCCTATCACATGAGAATACGAAATCTCCTAAGACTTTAGCACGTCTCCCAAGGAAATCTCCTTCTTCTACTTGAGTAAATCTGTATTTTTAATTTTGTTTGCAGTAGTTTGTAAATGTTTAAGAAGAATGTAGTCCCAAATTTCTTGTGTTTGAATCCCATTTCCATTGTTTCTTAGCTATACGATTTTTGGAAAATTACATACATTTCTTCTTCAATTTCCTTGTCTGTAGAATGGAGTACTAATTGAATGTTTTCAGTTCTAGCAGGATGCTGAACATATAGTAAGAACCATATAAGAACTTTCTACCATAAATAGTTTTCCTTTGTTCCTACTGTGATGGCAAGGAGGAAGGGATAGCAACCTATGTTTCATCCACGCTCTTAGCCTGTGAAATGCAGAGCAACATTTTGTTCTGGCCACAAGAGCTCTTTTGTTTGTTCTCTAAGCTTTTGTAATAATTATGTTGATTGATTCTGGGTGTTTGTGTGTACCTGACCTAACTTATTATTCACTGGGAGTCCTCCTAATTACTTTTTCTTCAAGAGAGAGGGTCTGACCAGTTTGTGCTTGCTATCACATACAATAAATTATTTCTCTCTGGGAGTTTACCAATTACTCATAGTTCACACTCTCTGACTTTCAAGAAGAATCTTGGAAATATAAATACTACCATGAGAAAGCACGTAATGAGACTTTTTCATAAGCATATTCTCATTGTCTGAAAGAGTCAGTATTAGAATTGACCTTGTATTTTTAATCTCTCAACAGTAAATGGGAAGGTTGTCATCAACCAGGATTTCAAAAAATATCCAGAAGGAGAAGCTGCCATTTTATAGCTTTCAGTATAATGGGGAACCCACGCCTAGGGTTGCCTCCTCCAAGATACATATTCTGTACTTGAGTTGAGGAGTAGGAGTTGAGCAAACAAATCTGTTGGATGTTGTGGATACATAATTCAAATAATCTACATGGAAGATCAAAGGACATATGTCCTTTCAACATGTGAGGCCAAGTAGATCTCTGTATTACATTTTTGGGAAAGGGCTGTTGTTGAATTTGTGATTATGTATCCACGAATTACCAAGGATAGTGAATTAGTCTCAGTAAAAGCCAATGATTACACTTGGGTATGACTCAGAGACACTAAACAGTTCATAAGATTTGATAGACAAGCAGAGACAACAAAGACCATGGTCTGTTCAACTCCTAATGAGATATAGCTCTGATCACTGACTCCAAACACACTGCAATATTCAGACACTTCGTTTATTTAAATTATGGAAACATAAAGGTACGCTCCTCTTTACCACCCTCTTTGGTTCTTTCTTTCCCTCCGTGATTTACAAGCATTATTTTGGGGTCAACGAATCTATCTCTGGTTTTCCTTTTACATTTTTGTTTGCATATGGGATTTACCCACAACCGCAGTCAAAAATACATGTCTATATGTGCTGAAAGCTTTATGTCTTTTCCATGGATTAATTTATCTCTAAAAAAATACCATGAGCCACTTATAATGATTATTCTTGCCTTAAAGATGGGAAAATTGAAAAGATAAGAGAGGAAGTAATTTAATAAATGTATAAACTGTCTATATGATAAATAAGCCACCAAGACTGAGGACAAGATTCATGCTGGGGAGAAGTTTAGGGGAAGGAAGAAATAAGTGCAACACCGAGGGGTCATGTTCTGCCATCATATGTGTCAAGGAGCTGGGTTTTAGAACAGGCAACGAAAAGGGTCTGGGAGCAGCAGGGAAGAGCCAGGAGGATGAAGAACACACTGAAATCAGTCATGGAAGCAGGTTTTGCCTCAGTGTAACCAAAACAGAAACTGAAACTGATTTTTCACTGTCTCCATCTTCAAAGTCAAGACCCCGGAATGGCAAAAAGTGGGATAATTATAATAATTTGGGTGTATGGCCGAACTCATTGAACCTGAATCTCCTTGGGCAGTTAGAGTTCAGGCATCTCTGCACCAGTTACCAGGGATGCTCTAGTAAGGGCTGAGAAGGGATTAGTACCCAAAATACGACCATAGAAAAGAGTAATTATAAACATTCAGAATGGATTGCAGAATGGAATGGAAGTGTCTAGCATAAGTCAGAAGAAAAACATAGGTTCAGGACATAGGATCGGGAGGAAAGAAGGCAATGTAAGTGTGTGTTATGTTGGCACACTTGTAGATATTCAATGTGGAGTCCGTATTTATTGTCCTAGGGCAGGCAGCTGAAGAGGCCCCATCAGCGCGGAGTCCCACACAGCCCTCAGCTGGCACTGGCCTCTGCTGTCTACCCCCAGCCAGGGTAAGACTGGTAAACCCCAAGACTCCAGGAGCGGTAGTTCGTAGCTCATGACTTAAACTGTCTGCTTTACCCATATCGGAGATGCTCTTGGAACGTGATGAAAAGGTCCCACATACACATTAAGTCACATTGATATCAGAAAGGAATGTCCACAATGACAGTGAAGAGACTTCTGATACAATCAGGAAAACGTGTGGTGGGTGGGGAAATTCCATTAACACCTAGTGAAGGAAGAGAATGAAGAGGACTCAGGAGTCGTGAAGACATCGGTGATCAGGAGCGCCTACCACACAGATGGGGGTGGCAGACGAAGGAAGGCACGGAAATCTCCAAGGCAGGTCATTAGTGTGTGTGACGCATGGTGAGTTCTGAGCTCGCAGCTTGAGAGGAATCCCCGAAACCCATTTCCCAAGCTATTTCCTACATAAGATTTTCTATGTTGATGACTCATCATTTTCTGTCCTGTCAGGGCCCCAAACCCACTCATTTCTCCTGGTGAAGGAGCAGGAAGGACTTTTAGTCAGGACAGCTGGGGGCTGGAGGCAGAAGGGGAAGCTCAAGGGTTTTTGCACAGGGAGGAGGTGACTATTCAGCTCTGTGTCTACACTGCTGGCACAGAGGTACGTGGCTGAGTCCTTGGGTTCTGTGGGCTCGATCTTCAGGGTGGAGAATGATTTGTTAGACATCTCTGCTGAGAACCGTTCCTTGGGCATCCCCGAGTCATCCATAGGAGCTTGGTTGTTGAAGTAGATCAGCTGCTTCGGTCCCTGCCCCGAGGTCTGACTGTACCAATAAAGAGCTACATGACCAGAAATAGGCTCGCATGTCAGGGTTAGTTCTTGTCCCCTCTTTGTCACCTTGTGCCTGGGTGTCTGGATGACTCCAGCATCTACAAACTCTGTGGAAGAGGACAGAATGTGGTGACAAAAGAAGAAAAATACTGGAGTCACAACAGGAAAACCCAGAATGAGAGAGCTACGTATTCTGGGGACTCACCTGCCCCTAGGAGACAAAGGACCCCTAGGAGACAGAGGGCTGGGGTGCCCATCGCACGGTGAAGGCAGCCGCGAAATAGCCCAGACCAGGGCCCTTGTGAGCGTGAGCAGAGCTGTGAGTTCGGGGACGTTTGCTCTCCAGGAGATGTGTCTGTCAGTGACACCACTAAATAAGCCACCACCCCCAACTCAGAAGCTCCCTGCAGAGGAGGGTATGTCTCTGAGAGATGAATGAGGTACAAGTGAACCCAATTACAGTTATGCTGAGAGACACATTTAAACAACCAGAGCCGGCCAACTATCCCATTTGAACCTCAATCCCCAAGTATTTACAGATGACTTCATTGTCTCCCTGCAAGTCAGCTTCTCTGCAAGCTTTCATACTCCCCTCACTGGTGGCCAAAGGCTCCCAGGCCTACCTACAGGTTAGGAGCTAGGCTCCGAGCTCTCCAGGAAAGCTCCAACAGCACTGTTAGGGCTACAGGGGCTGAACTGATTGAATTGGAAAGCCCTTACTTACAGTGAAAAACCTCTCTCAGTCTATTATCTCTAAGCTCTATTAAATTCTCAAAGCCTGTAGGATAGAATCTCCCACACTTCTCTATTCCCACCATGAAATAAGTGGGGGATTTTCTCATTCCTGAAGATTTGCAAATAAAATTCTCTAGAGTTGATTTAAATATTATTCTTACTCCTAGAAAAGCTCATTGTTTTTAAATCAGTACCACAGAGCCTCTAAAACCTTCCCTCTAAAAGGTTTCTGATGCCAGAAATGCATTTCTACTCAGGGTAGAGGTTACAGAGAGCAGGGAGAAGCCTATTTTTAGGTTAGCCAGTTAAGCTGTTAATCAAGAAGGACCAGCTCAGGTCCATAGTTTGTGGTTAGCATAGAGACCTACTGCTGAGCCCTCTCAATCTGAGGACCACCTGCTAATTTTATTACTTTGTAATTAAAAAAATATATTTTATTTATTTGAGAGAGAAAGCATGAGCTTGTGTGTGAGAGAGAAAGCATGAACAGGGAGGGGCAGAGGCAGAGGGAGAAGGAGACTCCCAGCTGAGCAGGGAGTCAGACACGGGGCTCAATCCCAGCACCCTGGGATCATGACCTGAGCTGAAGGCAGATGCTTAACTGACTGAGCCACCCAGGAGCCTTGACACATGCTAATTTTAAAGAGCAGGTATTTTTCAGACTGAATTATGTTGCCTGAGGTACCGGCTTCTTTTGTGGGGTCTATTGGTTTCTAGTGGATCCAAAGTGTAAGTCTCTGGCCATCATTCTATTTTCAAAAAGATCATTGTTCCTTCCTTGTTACCACGTGCCTAGTTGTGGTAAATAGAATGATGGCTCCCCAACGATGTCCATGTCTCATCCCTGGAATTGTGGGTGTGTTATATCATATAACAAGGAGGAATGAAAGTTCCAAATGGAATTAAGGCTTCTGATCAGCAGACCCTAATATAGGGAGTGCATATTGACATTTTCAAATGGGCCCAATTTAATCTAAAAGGTCCTAACATGTGGAAGAAGAGGGAAATAGAGTCAGAATCAGAGTGATGCAGTGTGAGAACAGATCCGACTGGTCATCGCAGGCTTGAGAGATGGAAGAGGTCTACGGGCCAAGGAATGATGTTGGCCTAGAGGCTTAAAAAGTCAAGAAAACCATGTCCCTAGAGCCTCTAGGACCCTGTTAACACCTTGATTTTAATCCAAATAGATCTGCTTTGGACTTCTGACTTTCAGAGCTGTGAGATAACAAATCTGTATTTTTTTTAATCCACAAAACCTGTTAATTTGTTGAGCAGCAACAGGCATTAAATAAATTACAGTATCCACGGGACTCAGGCAGAAGAGGCCGTAGCTGGATACAAGACAAGGTTGCGGGAGAGAGACACAATCTCATAGAAAGAACTTGAAATCAGGCTGAGGCTCTCTCTTTTTTTTTAAAGATTTTACTTATTTATTTATTTGACAGGGAGAGAGTGAGGGAGCAAGTGAGAACAGAAGTGGAGAGGGGGAGAAGGAGAGGGAGAAGCAGATTCCCCTGCTGAGCAGGGAGCCCGATGTTGGCTGGATCCCAGGACCCTGGCATCGTGACCTGAGCTGAAGGCTGACGCTTAACTGAGTCACCAAGGCGCCCCGAAACCTCCTTATCTCTTATCCCCAGGCATCATCTGCTTCCGGGAGTACGTGGGAATCTGGAGCAAATGGCAAATTCGAAAGTACACGGTGGCATCTTCCTGGTGAGAACAGAAGACCTTGGAGGAAATTCTTTATTCTGGTCCACTCCAGTCCCTGCTTGGAAAGTAGATTTGTGGGTGGTGTCCCTGAGATTGCCAACTCCCTGGGGCCAGGGTCCCTCTGATGTGGTCTACGGTACCATCTGCAGGTCTCCCTGCTTCACTCTCCGTGGAAACACAGAGCAGGTGGGCTGGCTGGGGCTGGTTTGGGTCAGGCTTGCTATGATTTCTCTGACAATCAGCTTTCCCCAGCCCAGAATGTGCAAGCCTCACCAGCCCCCACCTCTCTGAGCTCCCCTACCTTCAGCAAATCGTTCCTAACATACCTGCCACTCAGAATCGGTTCAGAGCAAAAGCGTCTCCACAAAATAGAGGAAGACATCTTGGTCTTTAATTCCTTCCTTCTCAGTCAGCATTCAAGGCATCTGTAGCTCCCTGAATCTAAACCCAGCCCCATGGTTTAACCCTTAAACCCTCTCCTCTTTCAAGGAGCTTCTTCAGCCCCTCTGGACTCTAGAAGACAGCAAAGCCACAGTGCCCCCTTGTGGCCAAAGGGAAGAAACGGCACCGATGCGCTCTCTTTTCAGAATAGAAGGGGAGTTGTGCTTTGTTTCGTTGAGTACAAGGGGTATGGGTGTATAATTTGTTAATATCGGAGGGTCACCAGCTAATATTGTCTTTCTGTGACCTAGGATGGAACTGAGAGTTAGACACTGGAGCCCGACAGGTGGACCTGATAATGTCCTTTTTGATATTGGTGAATAATGGGGCTCAGATGGGAAACTCAATGGTTATAGCTAACACTGTACTGAGTCAAAATTTAACTCACTTTCTCTCTCCTGCAAACTGCAGGCTACCTTGTATAAATAATAAATGGCAAAAAACAAAAGTCTCAATTTGATTGTAAATACCCTTTACATTTAAATAAAATTCTCTAGTTGAATTTAAAGTTTAAGCATAACATCTCTATACCATTTAAGTTATATACAAAGAAATTATAGACTAAGAATCCCAGTAATGAATTTTGATTTAAAATTCCAAATAAAATCCCTTGACCTCAGTCGCTAGAATTATAAATAAGAGTACTCAAATCAATCCTTCTGTTGTTCCCCAAATAGTGGGGTAAAATAACAACATCAAAAAACCTCAGTTAATTAATGCCCCCCAAATATAGTGGGAGACACAATGCTGGAATCTTGGAGAAGGCGAGGGGCTGGAGAGGGCATCTTTGCCTTTGGGGGCATTTGTGTACCCTGACTCAGTACTCACGGGGCTGACTCACCGGCCAGGGGAACAAAATCAAAGTCCAGAATGTACCAAATGTACATGAATTAACAGATTCAAAGTAAAGACGAGCCAGAGATAAATCTGGTCTCTAGTGATCCAGGCCACCTCAAGCTTTGAATTCTGATTCAGGCAGCCCCAGGTTATTTACACCCTCATGGACTTGGCAGAAGAAAAATGAAATTCTCTCTGGAGGAAGAGCCATCCATCCTAGCAAAAATTTATTTCTACAAATCTAGTGTCTGGCA
>PITA01020829.1:13382-34040 GCA_004023965.1 Spilogale gracilis | reverse complement strand
CTCCAGTTTGCCCCTCATGCACCGCAAGTAAGTGAGACCATGCGATACTTGACTTTCTCTTCTTGGCTTATTTCACTCAGCATAATCTCTTCCAGTCCAGTCCATGTTGCTACAAAAGTTGGGTATTCATCCTTTCTGACGGAGGCATAGTACTCCATTGTATATATGTACCACATCTTCTTTATCCATTCATCTGTTTCTATCACAAAACAGTATTGTGTTTTTCCAAACATAGCCTAACACTGTGTTTCTCACTTTCTAATTAAAAATTGGTCTAGTGCTGCATTAGTGAGATTAGATTAGTATTAGATTTATTAGATTCATTATTGTATGCAAGTAAAGGCAAATTAATACTGGCTTAAAAACATGATTTTATTCTTTCATTTTAAAGATCCACAGGCGGATAGCCCAGAGCTCTAGAGCAGCTCCACAGATGGCAAGGGACCCAGAATTCTATAACTTTTGCCCCATCATGTGTTAAGGAAACTCCTTAAGACCCAGCCATTATACAGTCATTCCAAAGGCAAAAAAGAGATAAAGATGAGAGTGCTTCACCCCTTAAGGACACTTCCCAGAAGTCACACATGATACCTTTACCTACATCTCATCCCCCCAAACTGAGTGACATGGCCACACCTCCCTGCAAGGGATGCTGGGAAATGTAGTTTTTAAATGGCTACATGGCCAGTTAAAAATCTGATGTGCCATTAGCAATAAAGACAGGAAAACTAGATTAAGGGGCAACTAGTAGGTTCGGGTTTCCCCAGAATATCTATAACTGAAAAAGAGAGATTGTGGAATAGCTCAGTCCTGAGCAAATAAGCATTTGCAATTCTGAAGATACAGCCAGTTTTCACTTGCACCTCTTACACGTTCACTCTTCCTCGCCAATACTTACAAGCAACAATGGAAAAAAAGGAAACCAGCTTCAGTCCTGGAGGTGATGTGTGTATCAGGAAAGCAGTGCACGCATGCCAGCCTACACCCACCCATGAGCGGTCAGAGGGATGGCGCACACTTGAAAGCAGCCCAAGCTGTACAGATCCACCATCACGTGGTGGAAAGCTCTCAGTACAAGGGGCTCCAGCACAACCTCTGACCAAACACAGGCTGAGCAATAAGCCACTCATGCAGGGGAGGACTCCTAGACAGCCACTCTTACAAATACCACAAGCATGGCCAACTGGAAGACGGTGCATACACCCAGGCTTGCCCTCTCATGAGCCAGTGGAAGAGAGCACACACCAATAAAGGCAAAAAACCCAAACAGCCACGTAAAGGGCCTTAAACATGACTTTGGCCAAGAGTGGCTTTGTCTGAACCCTACGTAGCTGAGCAAAAGATAAAAATGGGATGGAAAATCTGAGCACGGCCATCAGAGGCTGTGCCCTATAGGGGAAAGAGACTTCAGCTGAGTCACAAACAAGTAAAATGGCCAAGAAAACGACCACCACAATATTGGGGACAGGGGAGATCGGTAGCTGGGGCCACTAGTGTCATCTAAAATGTCCTTTTAAGAATTATCACAGACATTTGGTAGGGGGAGTTGGGGGATAGGGTGGAAGTCATGCAAGACTGGGGGCAAGGAGACAGACTTCCAATTTCTGAATAAGAAACATTGATTACCTGAATAAAGGCAATGGCAGTGGGTCAGGGGAATGGAAAATAGTATGAAGACAAAAGAAATAGTACTGACCAACTGGTTAATTAGTGAGGATGGAGAGTTCAAATCAGAGAGGAGGCAGTACTGGGAACAAATCCCAGAACCATGACAAGTGGACCCACTTGTCTACTATAATGGCCTTTGGGCAAATGGGAGAAATTTAGGCATTTGGGACATGTTCAGTCCAATATACTTCTGAGAACTTCTGATAAAAATGTACAGATGGAAGATGACATCCAAAAGTCTAAAAATCATGGGCTGAAAGTTGTGTTTTGGAGTTATCAGGATAGAGGTTGAGAGAAGGCATGCAAGACCACGTAAGAATATTTAGGTGGAAAGAAAAAACAATCATATTTCTATTTTGAGTAATTCAAGACAGGACATGTAGAGGGGCACCTGGGTGATTCAGTCATTAAGCGTCTGCTTTCGGCTCTCGCCATGATCCTGGAGTCCTGGGATTGAGCCCCACATTGGGCTCCCGGCTTGGCAGGAAGCCTGCTTCTCCCTCTCTCACTCCCCCTGTTTGTGTTTCCTCTCTAGCTGTGTTCTTCTCTGTCAAAAAAATAAATAAAATCTTTAAAAAAAAGAAAAAAAAAAAAAGACAGGACACGTAGAGGGAAGAACAAGAGTTTGGGCCAAAATGGCAGGCGCCATCTTGTCCTAATTGAGTTTGAAAAGACACGGACTTTGAGGAGGAAGTAAGACTGGTCTGAAGGCCAGGCACTGGGAGCACACAAGAAGTGGGGTGACAGGCAGGATCCAGAGAAGAGACTGACAGCTTTTACCACCCAGCTGGCCACCACACAGCTCAACCCCTGAAAAATCACGGGGCTCCCCAACCCTCCCTTTCCTCATATGACAAAAGAAGGTATGGATGAGTTATCTTTATATTTATGTTCAACTGTAAAATTTGAATCCTCAAATCCAGCCTGCCATTCATGACCCTTGTGCCCCTGCCCCAAATATGGCACATCTCACCTCTTACCCTTTGCCTGTTATGATGTTTCTTGAGGCTAAACTGAGCTTCCCTGAAATGTATACCCCTCCCTCATCTTATACCATTTATAATACTTTTGGTTCCAAGTACAGAAATCTTCATGGAATCTAGCCAGAATGGTTAAACGAACTTACCAGCTTATGTAACTACAAGATGTCAAAGGATTTCAATTTTCCTATACCTGTTAGAGGAGTACTGACATTCCATTTGTCTGCCTTTCTATTGCTCTGTGCCCATCTCTGGCTCAACTTTGTCCTTAGACTTGTTTCCCTCATAGCAGACCCTATAATTTCCTGATCCCTATCAATACATTGCAGTAACTAGCAACTTGAAGGAAACGTAGCATCAATGTCATGGAATTCCAAGAAAAATGTCTGTAATTCATGCAAATTTGACCTACATCTGCCGTCCAACAAAATACTTAAAGTCCGGGTTACCTGAATTAATTATGACAGAAAGGATGCTGTGTTGCACCAACGAGGTTGAACCAATCAGAATGTATCTACGGAGAAGGGATAGAATCAATCTCCCGCAGATGACATTGCTAAGACCCAACAGAGGCATGGGATGGACAGTGGGGGGCAACTGCAGAATGACTGTGCCTCTAGCTGTCAGGTCTTACCCATCTTTCAATCCTGCAGATGCCACTTCTGTTCTCATTCACAAAAAAATGTGCAATGTTTCCCACTTCTGTTCCACAGTCTGCATATTGTTCATATTCTCAAAACCTATTTTATCCTCTATTCTCTAAACTTCTTTAGGGTAAGAGTTATGTCCTATTTATCTCAGAATTTTCCAATTCCCCAATCTAGCTCCAGTGATGCTTAATATTCACTGAGGTCGTTCAGTTGGTAGAGCACGCAACTCTTGATCTTGTGGTTATGGGTTCGAATTCACATTGAGGACTGAGATTGCATTTTTAAAATCTTTATAAATAAATAAACAATGTTTAGTGAACTAAATATGGGTAACATATCATTGGTAACTGAGATATTCAGACTCTTTTTCCTTCTGTCAATTTCTGGGAGGCACAACCCGCCCCTAGTTTACATATAGGAATACCAGAAGTACAAAAATAATAAAGTCAGTCTTTGAACAGTAATTCTCAACATTTCAAATATATTAAAAACCTATTCCTTCTCCTTGGCTTTGTGACTCCTGAAGGTAGCAAGTGACAAGATTTTTAATTTTGGTCACTCTACTGGGGATACTCATGCCCTCACTTTAAGAACTGGACTCAAGGAAAGAGGGCCTAAAATGTAAATATGCCACTTTCCCTTCATTACATCTGTGTTTGGGGGGTAAAACCCAGTAGTGCAATTGTAGGGTCATAGGGTAGCTCTATGTTTAATTTTTTGAGGAACTACCGCACTGTTTTTCAAAGTGGCTACACCAACTTGCATTCCCACCAAGAGTGTAAGAGGGTTCCCCTTTCTCCACAGCCTCTCCAACACTTGTTATTTCCTGCCTTGTCAATTTTTTGCCATTCTAACTGGTATAAAGTGCTATCTCAGTGTGGTTTTGATTTGAATTTCCCTGATAGCTAACAACAGTTTCAGCCTCTAGGAGCTCAATGTGGTTCCCACAGTGAGGGTTAGACAAAAGTCCACTGGTTCCTCCAACAGAAGGGGAGAGAGGAGGCCAGGTTGAAACACACCTGAGCATCCTGTCAGAAGGAAGTGGGTAACCCCAGTCTGACCCGCTTGAGCATCTTCACAGCCTTAGGGACCTGAAGAAGGGGAAATACACACTCCCAGCCCCCTTTATCCTTCCTGTGCCCTTCAGCAGGGAGAAGAAAACAGAGGAATGCAGGTAAAGTGTGCAGTCCAGAGGTAAAGGCTCAGGGTAAAGACAGAGGCCTCACTTCTAGGACAATAGTCACCTCCCCTCACCTACACCTCACCACACATTACTAAAGCCGGTTACAGCAGTTCCCTTTATCCGGTTGGTCATGTCTGGCTATCATGAAAACATTACAAGGCAGACCAAAAGGCAAAACAAAAACAAAAACAAAAAACCCAGTTTGAAGAGACAGGGCCGGTGTCAGGTCCAAACTCAGCAGGGATGTTGGAATCATCAGACCAGGAATTTAAAACAATGGTGATTACTATGCGGAGGCCTTAAATGGATAAAAGACAGCCGAGTACACCTTCCAGAATATTCTAGAAAGTTTGAAACTGTTCGCCTTCCCTTGAGATCCATTGCTTGATTCTCATCCAAAAACAGAATGGTACCAGCTGCCAAACTGAACTCAAGGACAGGGAATCACAGACCATCAGAGCAGGGCTGGGCCTCCCAAAATTGATCTTTCACCTCCCAGGGCTGCTCAGGGAACTGGTCATAGCACCATGGGAGCAGACCCACGTGTCCTGACCACCCAGCCAGAATCAACTCTTTCTTATACCTTCCGTTTCCTATTTTGACCCTTACCCACAGCTCCAGCCCATACCCCACAGTCAACGTCAGAGCCTCTTCAGATAAAAACTCAGAAACTTACTGCTTTGAAGGGTAAATAAGGGCTTCACGCTAGCGGGGCTCCCCAGGACGTGTGCATCATACAAGAGGAGCGTTCAGGCAATAACCCACCTCTGAAGATGGATTTGAGAATTTTTTAAAAAATATTTTATTCATTTATTTGACAGAGAGAAACACAGCTAGAGAGGGAACACAAGCAGAGGGGCTGAGAGAGGGAGAAGCAGGCTTCCCACCAAGTAAGGAGCCCGATGTGGGGCTCAATTCCAGAACTCCAGGATCATGATGCAAGAGGAAGGCAGACGCTTAACGAATGAACCATCCAGGTGATTCCAGGTTAAAGGATTTTTTTTTGGCTGGGTATCTCTAAATCCCCCAAATTTGACAGAGGCAGCTTAGCATTTACTCTAAAGCTGAGACCCAAAGGCCTGTTTCTTTCCCAGGAGTGAGAGATTTTCACTAATGTGCTCTTTTTGAGTTTGCTCAACTCAGAGGTGGGAAGCGGCTTATGCTTCTAACCCCTGTGAGAGAAATCAGCAACCAGATCTGTTTGGGATCCATCTGGGGACCTTGAAATGGATGAAACTGACTCCTGTTTAAAACTATTTTAAGAAGGGTCTCATTCTTTTATTTTAATGAGTCCCCAAATGAATCTTTCACCAGATTTCTGTAAAGTAGAAAACCTAACAAATATTGAGTTTGTTTTCCTTTCCCCAATCTTCCTTCTGCTATACAAGGAGCAACAAAATGACCCCTCAAATGACTTTTTTCTGTACTGTCAGGCAGTGCTTCCAGAAACCTTTAGGAAAATCTGGGGATCTAGGGGCTCTTTTTACCCACAAGTCCAAGGCTTTGCAGCTAGGGAGGGGCGGAGCTGGAAGCTCCCGGTGCACAGCCTCCTAACTCACTCTAGGGCTCCTCCTCATCAGAAGAAAGCCCAAAGCCTTCTGCTACCACGCGAGAAGAGGATCTGATTAAGTATGAACAAAGGAAAGCTGCTTTTATAGATTCTGACGTTTTTACAATATCAATATAATTTTAGGGATAGAGATGGAGCCTCAATAGAATAGAAACCAAAATAAGAGTCTCTGTCTTGACAGACTAATTAGCGTGTGACATATTCTCTGAACCCCTATTGGATCCTCCATAAAATGATAGTAGCCAATACCTTAATTTGTATACAGAGTAATGGCATGTGAGAGTTCTCCATAAAATGTTAAGACCCCATCCAAATGTCAGGAGCAATCCTTTTTATCCGTATACATGATTGAGCAGCAAAACACAAATTGTGCAATCACAGGGACTGAGTTAAAGGCTCTTGATGAGTTCAAAAAATTAAACACACCCCAATTTGTGTTTAAAACCACCATTGCACAATATAAAGATGAACGATAAAATTCAAGCTGATCGTTTCAAATTTTCATTTTTTCTCTGCTTAGAATTTTCTTTTCTTCATCTCTTTATTCCACACCAGCACCTCACATGGCACTTTTTCCCAGTTTTTGAAAAAGAGGACTCCCCAACTTCCCCACTCCCCCAACAACACCACCCACACATCCATCCATCCCACCCCCTCTTCCTTTTGCCCTGGTACAAAATGCAAAGGCCACCACCAATGATGTGGCCAGGTCTGGACTCAAGACGGGTTCTCCACTAAAATTCAAAAACATTCTCCAAAACAGATTATATATAATTAAACTGATTACCGCTCCCCATCTAGCAGGGTACTGCCCCTTATTCCCACACGTGCCCCACAAGACACATCTACTCTTGACGTCACTGATTATCAACACAAGATCATTCATTATATGGCTTACTTGCGTTCTTCTGGATTAAAGTACATATACATAACAAATATTCTTTGGAGAAGACCGTACCCCTTTTCCTCACTTGTTAGCTTCTCCCCCATGGCTCTGGATATTTTCACTAACATCTCACAAACCTCCCAACTAAAATGCTCATAAACCTTTCCCTCAAACCACACACACCACATGCTAATGGTATAGCAATTGCTTATCAGCTGAATTTCTTTGTCTGCCTGTATTACCATGTCTTTGCTGTATACTGTCAGATATATATTTTTATCTGTCAGTCTCAAGTTTTTTTTTTTAAAAGAAAATGCACCTTTATTGGACACCTTCCATAGAATACTCAACATATTAGCTAGGCACAAATAGGTTATTTCTTAAAGTAAAATAGATTTTAAAATTATAAAGGGTAAGACCAGTGAAGTATTTTAGAGATCATTAAGCTCAGGTTTTTCCAAAGTATTTTTTTAAGATTTTATTTATTTATTTGAGAGAGAGAGAAAGAGTCCAGAACCCAGGGTGGGGGAGAGGGGCGTAGGGAGAGGGAGAAGCAGACTCCCTGTTGAGTAGGCAGCCCTACTTGGTTTAATCCCAGGACCCTGAGCTGAAGGCTTAGACGCTTAACGGGTTGAGCCATGCAGGCACCCTCAAAGTATTTCTTATGGAACTATACTTTCAGGAGTAATTAAAAGCTACTATTTGGGGTTTTTTTTCTTTTTATTTTTTTTAAGTTGCTATTTTAAAAGGAAAACAAACATAATAATGGAAGGTTTTTCTATGGTCAAATAATTTTTGGCAATGCTGGATAAAACAATATTTGGCAGATTTCTTTACTGCAGTAATTCTTAGTGCTAATGTGCTTCATAAATTTCCAAGAAAGGGATTTTCTTGTGGCATTGTCCAAGGAATCATATTTTGAAGAAATCCATAGAACATACTTTGGAGGATGATAACCTCTTCTGATCACACACACACACACACACACACACACACACACACACACACACACCAAGCACAGTGATTTCCTTGTACAAGCCTGAAAAAAGAACCATGGCCAGAGACCATGTCTCCTGACCCCAAGACAGGGCTCCTTCCTCTATCTCATAGAAAGTCAGTACTGATATGGGTCTGCACAACTATACTTTACTAAAATTACCCTTATCATCTATTCATTTCTATTCCTATTCCCACAATCTACCATGCCTAGAAGCCCAAACACCTTTTCCTTTTCATTGTCACTTCACAATGTTTTCACCCTTTGTTAAAATGCATACATAAGCCCTTAAATCCAAGGACCCTTTTCAGATCTTCATTTCTTATCTAGTAAGGCCTCCATATACATAAACATCAAAATAATAACATCAAGTAAACTTTGTATACCTTTTCTTCTGTTAACCCATCTTTTTGTTAATTTAATTAGCATGATCCAGTCACCGAAGATAAGAGGGTAGAAAACTTTTTTTCCCTTCCCTATGCACTCCAACCATACTTCCCTCTGTAAAATTACCTCCACCACATCTGTGTATTCTTGGACCTCTAAATCAGATCAAAGATGTCAGGATATGAAGAAGAAAGAGCTCCAAATTAAAAGGAAATACTGTACATTATCTATGATATTAAGACTTAAATGAAAATATGATAGGACATGAGGTTCCACTTTTCAATAGGTGCATTAATCACTGTAAGGTTTTATTTACATATGCAAATCTGCAAACCACAAATCCTTTTATAAAATTCATAGTTTAGTTTCATCTCTTCACAAGGGTCCACATTAGTCTTGTTTACATGGAAATCATTGTCCCCTCCTATGGTTTTACTGTCTTCAGGAAGTTTCATTCCCAGGATTATTTTAAACAGTCTCACAGTTTTAACTGGTACATTTGATTTCCCTCATATATTCTTCCCTCAATAAACTGTTGATCAAGCAATCAATAAGCAGAGATGATGACTGATTAATGGATAAAGATGTGGTGTATATATACAATGGAATATTACTCAGCCATCAAAAAATGAAATCTTGCCATTTGTAACAGTGTAGATGGAGCTAGAGTGTATTATGCTAAGGAAAGTAAGTCAGTTGGAGAAAGTCAAATACCATGGGATCTCACTCATATGTGGAATTTATGAAAGAAAAGAGATGAACATAGGGGAAAGAGGAAAAGACAAAAAGGAGACAAGGAAACAAACCATAAGAGACTCTTGATGATAGAGAACAATTTGAAGGTTGGAGGGAGGTGGGTGGGGGATGGGCCTTAAGGAGGGCACTTGTGATGAACACTGGGTGTTATATGTAAGTGATGAATCACTGACTTCTACTCCAGAAACCAATATTACACTATATGTTAACTATCTAAAATTTAAATTAAAAAAAAAATAATAATGAGATGTAGATATCTGGTGGGGTTATGGCACTTCAAACCTTGACACAGAGCCAGTTTGATTTTTCCGAAGTAAAAAAAAATCCTTTTACTTGTAAGACTTCTCACCTAGGTTACCCTTCCATGGCTCAAAATCTGAAAGCCCAGAAAGTGATCTCAATTTATCAAAACGATTTGACATGCAACATACCTGCAAACCTGCTTTAACCCAGGCTGGCTGCTCAGCCTGTAGAAATCCACCGGGGTTTCAGGCTTCCGCTAAGAGATAACCAATAGACACACATGACCAATTTCCAGCTCTTCATAAAACACTTCCTTCTTTCCCTTCTGTGCTGCTCCTAATAACTTCACTAAATATAGGTCAACCCACAGCTATTTCTTGTATGTAAAACAATTACTCTGCAAGCTTCCTTCAAGTTTGACTTCTACCTTACTGTTAACCACTGCTATGACAGTAATCACTGTTGTATTTTTACCCGTGACATTTCGCAGAAAAAGATCGTGCCCTAATTTGTCAAGGGGAGAAATGTCATAAGGCTAATGAGTGAGGACTCCTTCATGTTACTAAAGCTCTTTTGACCCAGTTTCTGCAGGACGAGGTGTGAGCACATCAAGCCTGCCAGTTCCTAATTCATTTTCCAGTTTGGTTCAGCTTAACAAGCATTTTTGGGTTTTTTTTAAACATCTTAAATATACAAAGATTAAAAAGACATGGCTTCTGCCCCAAGGACTCGGAGTTAAGTGGGAGCAAGAGAAATAGGAAAAGGCATTTTGAAGGTAGTATGACAAGGGCCAACCAGAGGTGAATGTACCATATGCTAATGAGGCCTAAGCTCTCATGTCCACAGTCCTTTCTGTGAAAGAAAGTGCCTAGCGTAGGCGCTAAGGGCAGGCAGTCCCACCATGAGCCACTGCAGCATGAACATTATTCTGAGTTAAAAGCAATCAAAATCCAACAGGTTTAGGAAAAATTATTTACCTCCCCCTCAACCGCCGACTTGTACCCAGAAAAGAGCTATTAACAGAGACACCTTCCCCTTTACAGGAGAAATATATCTACACTTTCCAAACATCTCCTCTAACCTTCCTGTTAATGGTCTTTCTTCCATTCATATCCTCAGACCATTGCCCCTCTCCTTAACTCACCTAAGCATCACGTAAGCCTGTCTTTAGAAGTTCCATGTCTGTGTGGATTCCTCGTACCTATGTACATATGCTATTAAATCTGATTTTCTCCTGTTAATCTCACATTGCTTTGATTCATACTCCAGCTGGAAGGACCTTGAAGAGCAGAGTAAAATCTTCCTCCCCAACACTAGCAAGATGTTGATATGATCATAAGCTTTTGTAGGTACAAAATTAAGGTATTTGTGTACTCCCTTTTATTTATTCATTTATTTATTTGAGAGAGAGAGAGAGCATACATGTGCCAGTCAGGAGGAGCAAAGGGGGAGGAAGAAAGAATATGAAGCAGACTCCACACTCAGGGTGGAGCCAGATGTGGGGCTTGATCTCATGACAGTGAGATCATCACCTGAGCCCAAATCAAGAGCTGGATACTCAACTGACTAAGCCAACCAGGTGCCCTTGTATATTCTCTTTCTTAAGAATGACACCCAAACTGTCCAGGCTCCACAGTCTATGCTATTAGAGATGGGCCCTGATGCTACTCTCCTATTTAGATGAAACAATGGGTTTTGACTGGTAAGGACAGGATCTCCTCCATCCTCACCCAACTACCTACAATACAGAGACCTTGTAACATAAGTGATAAGTCCACACCATTACAATGCCGCTGCTGTCAGAAAAGACCTTAACCCCAAAAGGATATGTTTGTTCAGTGTGAAGTGAGGACAGAATTTAATGAAATAAATAGTCAAAGCTCCATCGCTAGTCATTGATGCTATTGTAAGAACTGGCTTGGCCATCTTCTAAAGGCCCTGAACGTCACTAGCAAGAGCAGGTTTTGTACAGAGAAGTGGGTAAAATGTTAGCTTTCTGAAGTGGAAAATTTTTGCATAAAGAGGAGGCAAAGCAATTTATAGCACTAACTTGGACGTTATAGAATTTAGAATCAATAAGCCTTGGGAACTCCCCAAATCTATCTATATATAAAGCGTATTGATAGCTAGTTAGACAGAAGAGAAAATTGAGATATATTTATACACACACTTACGCACATATGTGCGAGCTTAATTATGTCAACCCAAATTCCAGGCATACAGATGACTCCACCTAAAACAACATGCTGCCTGCCCACGTCTCACAGAACTTAAGGTAGCGACCTAAAGACTCAAAAACTCCATTCCCTCTTTACTGCCATCCTTAAAATTCTCATTTTGATTTACAGAGGATCAAGAAGAGAATTAGGTCTATTTAAGTGGTTATTTGTTAGTCTAACGAGAAAGAAACAAAAAGTAGCCAGGGTGACTGTAGGTCATTCGTGAACATCTTCAGTTTCTGGTTAAGTCATGCTTTAGGGTTTCTGTGGGAGACACTAAGGGCTGCCACCTCCTGCTCATAGGAAGTGGGCCATTCTGAGAAAACAGGGAATGTTTTCTGTTATTTTTGTTGCTTCTAAAATGGCCCAAAAGAAGGGTCCCGGGCTGGCTCAGTGGGTGGAATGTGTAACTCTTGATCTCAGGGTTGTGAGTTTGAGCCTCATGTTGCGTATAGAGAGTACTTAAAAATAAAACTACCCTTAGGGGCACCTGGGTGGTTCAGTTGGTTGGGCATCCAACTCTTGATCTCAGAAGTTCTCAGGTCCTGACCTCAGAGTTCAAGCCCTACAATGGGCTCCATGCTGGGCATGGAGCCTACTTTTAAAAAAAGAGTTGGGGAGAGTCTGGGTGGCTCATTTGGTTGAGTGGCTGCCTCTAGTTCAGGTTATGATTCTGGAGTCCCAGGATTGAGTCCTGCATCAGACTTCCTGCTCAGTGAGGGGTATGCTTCTCCCTCTGACCTCTCCTCTCATGCTCTGTCTCATTCTCTCTCTCTAAAAAAAAAAAAAAAAAACCTTAAAAATATATATATTTATTTTAAATATTATATTATATATATATATATATGACAGATCACTATTACCTTCACTAGCATTCCCCACCATTCTACCTCCTTTCTTCTCTATTTCCATTTCCTTTTCCCAAAGCAAGCTTGTAAAGATTTTAGCATTCTTTTTATTCATCCAGAAAAATGTTTAATAAGCATTCTAAGCTGTTTTTGCCACTTTGTTTCACTTATCCAAAAAAATTAAAAAAAAATTTTTGTTTTAATTCTGTGGGATGCCAGTGAAAGATACAAAGTTGAGTAAGACCTGTCTCAGCCCCCCATGGGGTCCCATCTATGTGATAATGTGGTTATCGGGGGCTTCTCCAATCTCCACAGAGCTTTTAGCAAGCTCCTTTAGAGCCATGTGGCATCTGAATATCCTCCAGAGCTTCTCACATGGGAAGCATGCTCAGAAATCATCTGGGAAGGAGGGCGGCTAATTTCTCAGCTTTCTTTCTGGTAAAGAGCATACAAGAGGACTATTCTCTTCATTGTTAGAAGATACTTCTGGGGGTATCCATTGTAATGTTCCAGTTTTGAAAAATCACCTCATTAAAATATCAATTCTAGGTTCTGCTCCTAAGCAGCCATGTGATTTTAGGCAACTCAACCTCAGTGAAGATCAATTTTCTCATATGTAAAATGGAGATAACGTAACCCTTTTCTTTTCTTTTAGAAATTATGTATTTCTACCTCCCTAAAATACTCTAAAAAATAAGTGGAAGATAATGTATGCAAAACACGGTACCCTTCACCTAATAAATATTCAAACAACATTGCTCTAATTGTTATGACATAAAATGCGAAGTATAATGCCTGATAGAAAGTTCAGCATTTTCACAGATAGGATTAACTGCATTTATCACCAGGCACTTAGGGGCCTCTGGTGTTCTTGTTTGACTGATAATGCCTGATGCAGTCCAGTTTCCAGGTTTACCTATTTCCCTAGTGTGGAGCTCTCAGAAAGTTCCAGAAGTTGGCCTTTACTGAAAACTATTTGGTCCAAAGAATATTTCAAGGATTTTGAACACTATATGGGAAAAAATTACACCTAATATACACCCAGTTATTTTCCCCTTTCCAGTGAAGACTCAACAGTAGATTCTATAGTGAACTGAAAGGAGTATCGACAAAGAAGTAAAATGAATTAAGAGTGTCATTGGATGACTGAGAGCATCACTCAACTCAGACTTTTAAAGTGGAACCATTTGATGCATGAGTCCTAACTACTGGGTCTTTCACTCTAGTTATGTGGCCCAACACAACTTAACTTGCACCCCTCCCCTCCACACACACCCCCAATGGGGTTACTGATTACATTAAATATTATATGTAATAAACACAGGCGCTCAATGAATGTCAGCTTTTGCTTTGATGAGGGCAGCAGGACATGATCTACTATTAAACAGATGTTATGCCAAGAACAGACTGCATTCCGCCCTCAGGTTTCCAATGTTTTGTCAAATTCTACAAAGACACAAATTGTGAACACATGCAACCTACAACCTTTGAAATGAGATATAGAGCAGGAACAATTTTTCTACTCCATTTACCCAGAATTATATAAAGAGTAAAGGAAAAAATGAGCCTGTCTTCATTCTTCTGTTCATGCTCTGTCTAAATTTGGAAATTACACTGATTCTCTTTATATTGACTGTCTCACTAATGAGTTAACCAAGTGATGTACAATGTTGACAGTAAATATTTCATCTTAGCCCTGGACTAAGTTTATTAACTGAATTTTTCATGTGTTTATTTACCAATTTCATTTCTTCAATTTCTATGATGTATCAGCAAAAGGAAACTCAGACATGAATGAACCAGATTGCAACTCCCATGGGGGCCAAAACAAATCTGACAAAGTTCACAGAATAAGGACAACTACCAAGTCACATAAGAGGCAAAGAACAACATCTTCTCTAATTGGCTGATTTGAATAAATGATATATTAAGTTCTATAATATTACAACTTACATACACACACACACACACACACACACACACACACACAAGAACTGAATTATATTAGACACCACTACCCAGGTGCAGTGAATGGTTCTCAGCCCTAGAACACATGATTCTTCTGCAAGATGGTCTGACTATTCAAAAAAAGACTATAAATCATTTTTAAATGGTTCAAGCATCCCCATGCACGTGTACATGTGTTGCAATGTTAGGTTAGGAAACACACAAAAAATAACCTTGACCTTAGCCTTAATGTGATTAATTAGCTTCTCAAAGAATGCATTCAAAGAGTAAATATCTATTTACTTTTTACCATGTTCCCAGATTCTCATGCCCAATAAAAGCAAATAGCTCAATTATCCTAGGGTTACTCTTATGTCTCCATCCTAGATTCACAGATTGGCTTCTGAAATTGAAAACAAAGGCGGGGGAGGTTATCTGCTTTTCTTCTCAGAAGGTCAAAATTGGAGGAAAGAGAATCGAATGTGAACCAAGTCACAGATCTGTTTTAGTGTGCATAGACCAGAAGATATTGTAAGAAGAGAAACCTGAACAAATTTTAAAAAGACAGAAAACAAAAAGGGGGCCTGGGAGGCTCAGTTGGTTGAGCGTCTGTCTTTGGTTCAGGTCACCATCCCAGGGTCCTTGCTTCTCCCTCTGCCCCTCCCCCTCCCCACTCTCTCTCAAATAAATAAATTAATCTTTAGAAAAAGAAGGAAGGAAGAGAAGGAGGGGACAAGAAGTACAGTGCTTGAAATGAATTTTCTTACATTTTGCTAATTCTAGGAATTATAAACTGGCAGAAAGAGGGAAAATCTTCTATGTGATGGTGGGAGTTACCTGGGGGAATGGGAAGGCCGATGGAGAAGGGGTCAGAAGGCCTGGCTGCGGCTCCCAGCTGTGTCCTGGTGTGCTGTGTGGCCCTTCGCAACACATGGATGGGGCTCACATTCCTGTTCTGTAAACTCTGAAATGTGGGCCAAAAGATACTTAAATCATCTTAGAGATGATTTCCAACATCCTTTTCTATAAGTATATGTATGTGTCTATATCTATAAGTGCATATTTATGCTTCAGCCAGGAGACTGAACCAAACCGAAAGCTGGTTAGAACTAGTGGGACCAGGGGGGCACCTGAGTAGCTCATCATTAAGCATCTGCCTTCAGCTCATGTAATGATCTCAGGGTCCTGGGATTGAGTCCCACATCGGGCTCCCTGCTCCGCAGGGAGTCTGCTTCTCCGTCTCCTTCTGCTGTTTCCCCCCCCCCCCCCCCCCCGCCGCCGCTTATGTTCTCTCTCTTTCTCTCTCTCTGTCCAATAAAAAAGGAAAACATCTTTAAGAACTAGTGGAACCGGGAAGGGCCATCCAGGGCTGGGATGTGGGGCTGCAGAAGGAAGTCCAGGGACTTCTCTGCACACGAGAAGGCAGTGGAACAAGGCAAGACAGCACATAACCCAAGAAGATAGCAGCTATGGCTGTGATCCAAAGGCACATTCCAAAGATCACCAAAGGAAAGGCCAAGGTCACAGAAAATGCAGATGAGGGTGAGCATCAGGGGGATACTTCGAAGGTGAGGGTTTAGCAACTGAAGGAAGTCACTGGGCTGGGTAGCTAGGTGAGATGCAAACACAGTAAGAAGACCCTGGAAGGATGCTGTCCATTGCACTGGTTCAACCACAGATACCTATACTAGAAAGACAAGAGATCGTGCAAACCAGAAGCAGCACCGTGTCAATGTCAGTATCATCAGTCCATTTTCTCACTCCCTTCCACCTACTTTCATGATCCTTAGAAACAAGAGAGACACTTAGTTCTAACAGCAGGCTGTCAGAATTTCAGTGATTTCCATTCAACGCACAAGCCCCGCCAAGTGCTCCCCATCTCCCTGTCCAAGAAACAGGTCTTATAGAACCAGACAGTAGAGAGTGAGGAGGCAAAGCCAGCATCAGAGAAGGTCCAGGCAAGAGGGACCCCATGCACTGGCCCTGCCCCTCCCCAGGGCTAGGAGGCCACGGCCAAGGATAGGTGCCAAAGCTTTATGTCCCCTTCCTCTGAGACTATGTTCCTCTTGCACTGGATCCAGGGATTCTTCTTCCCAAACCTGCTTCCAGGGACTGCATAGACCTGTCCCCCAAGGGGGAAACCATTCCTCCAAGTATACTTCTCAGTCCAAGTGGCATTGCAAGAGTGCCTTTTGAGGACAGCACTTAGATATACAGACTGGGTGCCGTATATGTGTGTGAGACAACCCTCATCAAAAAAAGACAGGGTTGGAGATGGGACAACACGGGGCATGTGCTGGGCACTGGGCAATGCTGGGGAGCTAGGAGCCATAGATGAAGGGCCTCATGAGGCCACATTCCAGCACCTGACTCCCCACAGTCTCACAATTCAACACTGAACCTGGTCCCTACCTTCATACCAGGGTAGAATGGTAGAACGTGTTCTACCCATTTCATAGTTGGCTTAATTTATAAATTCAAACTTCTTAAAATATGGTATTGGGCCTCTAAATCCACTTCTGCCTTGGGGCCTGCCATGGTTAGGAGGGGCCCGGGCAGAGCAAAGCTAATCTGCAATGCTGACTTTATTTATACCTACAGCAATAGAAGTGGTCATACCTAGTGAGGTCCTTGAACACAGGCTGATTATTTTTACAGGTTTAAATAGAATCAGCTCCACACTCCTTTCTTTATTCTCTCTTTAAGTGTATTCAGATTGTCAGAATAATATTTTTCTACACCATATGGGGGGCGGGGGCAGGTAGAGGATGGCAGGGGACGGTTAGGGTACAATAGTTCCATAGCATCCCGAATTCTTTGCCCAAATCTGGCACCTTGGAGCATTTTGGGGGTGTGGGTGATAACCATAACACTAGTTAAGTTTTTTCCCCAACTAGTTCCATATTTTGCAAAGAACAGGACCCTTATTCCACTATATCTGCATCGGTTGGGGTTAAGAAATATACACATTTTTCTACCATCCTTGTGTCTGTGGCCCGTCTATTACCACACACCTGACTTATCTTGATGGTTTTGTAGTTATTTCTAAAAAAACTATTTCTACTTCAACATCCTGTCTACATGACGATCAGCTTATCCCTCACCTGAAATGCCCACAATCCTCTTATTTAAGTATGACCATCCTCTGCCAGTGTTTCTGGACCTGAATAATGCCACTTTTGGCTTTCCGAAACCATTACATACATTCTTGGCTCCCACCGTGGTAAAAGCACACAGTCTGATTCAGGGTCCCGGTTCTTCTCCCAGCTCTGTTGTGAGTCTGCTCACCGAGGAATCCCAGCCAGATCACTTCCAGTCCCTGAGTCTGAGTGTCATCGTCTATCAACTGAAATGGATAAAGCCTCTCCATTACAGGTGGGGTAAAGTACAAATTAAATTGGCTCAGAAAAGGCAAAATGTGTGTGTGTGTGTGCGCGCGCGCGTGTGCGTGTGTGTGTGTGTGTGTGTGTGCGCGCGTGCATGCAAGCACTGGGGAGGGAGGAGGGTCATTTCTTGCCTCGTGGAAGTAAAATGTTCAGGAGCCCAAATGGCTCTAGGTATAGCCTCATCTATTATTACCAGGACCTGGTTTCTTCCCATTCCTTGGCTCAGCCCTTCTCCACGGCTTCATAGTCAGGCTCCAGGGAGCAAGATGGCTGCTAGCCACTCCCACCCAATATTCTCCCAAGCTCAAGTCCACAGACAAGAACATTTCTTTCACAACACTTAAGGCAAGAGTCCTGAACCTATCCTTTAGCTGATCTGTGAGCCAGAGAGGTAGAACAAGCTAATCAGTCAGATCTGAGCTCTGCACTCACCCCTGGAGCCTGACAGAAAGTCAATTCCCCCAAAACCACTTGAGTGAAGAGCTGGTATGAGATGGGTCCCCGAATGGAAATTCAGACGCTTTACCAAAAACAGCAGGAAATATCCCATGTAGACTATGAATACTCACGTTACTTCTGATTCCAAATTTGTAAGACTCTATGAGAAATTCTTTGAGAAATGTTTAGAAATAAATGTGAAATACTTCAATTTGTTCCCCTGTTGGCCTAATTAATTTAGGTTCTTAAGAAGAGGAAAAGTATTTTTAAATGATGTCTTTACAGATGGCGGACAGACACACAAAAAATGCTCAACATCATACGTCAGGGAAATACAAATCAAAACCGCAAGGAGGTTCCACCTCGCACCTGTCAGAACAGCTAAAATGAAAAACACAAGAAATAAGAAGTATTGGCAAAGATGTGGAGAAAAAGGAACCCTGGTACACTATCAGTGGGATTGTGAATTGGCACACAGTACAGAGGTCCTTCGAAAACTAAAAGTAGACCTACCCTATAATTGTAAATCTACTACTGGCTATTTAGCAAAAGAAATGAAAACACTAATTCAGAAAGATATACGCACCCCTATGTTTATTGCAGCACAATTTACAATAGCCAAGATATGGAAGCAACCTAAGTGTCTATCGATATATGAATGGATTAAAAATACACACACATACACACACAGTGGAATATTTCTCAGCCATAAAAACAGAATAAAATCTTGCCATTCGCAATGACATGGGTAGAGCTAGAAAGTATACTGCTAAGTGAAATGACAGAGTCAGAGAAAGACAAATACCATATTATTTCACTCATATGAGGGATTTAAGAAACAAATGAAATGAAGAAAAAAAGAAACAAACAAACAAGAAAACCAGATTCTTAACCATAGAGAACAGGCTGATGGTTAGTATCAGAGAGGAGGGGGCACGGGGGATGTGGGAAACAGATGATGGGGATTAAGGAGGGCACGTGTTGGGATGAGGACTGACTAATGTATAGAAATGCCAAGTCACCATATTGTACACCAAAACTAATACAACACTGTATGTTATTTAGAATGTGATTAGGTACCGTTTGTTTGGGGGAGAGAAAAAGAGGATAATTATAAGAAGAATCAAGAATTAAAGGAGAAATACCAATGTATATTTTTTAAATGGTCAGAACCCCAAAGAACCCATGGAATTTTTGTGTCTGCTGCTTTTTTGCTTGTAGATACTAAACAAACACCAAAAAGGCTGTGGTCAGGGATAAGCCAATGGAATCAGCATTTGCTGCCTGATGCCTAGATCTCTGCAGGATCCTGACCCACAGGGGTTCCAAGGGCTCAGGGACCCAAGAAGGCTGCAGATGCGCATTGGGACATGGTGAGTGTCCTTTGCCAAAGTCATGGCTGGGGACATGGTCTGAGAAATGGATGCACTGTGACTTCTCTGATGGACACGGACTGTCCAGATATGGGAGTATGGGATTTCACAGCCTCCCATCCCTCCATGTGGCCAGACACCATTTTCCCACAGCAGCCTGGGAAGCAGTTGACAGGTGCCTGTGATCTGACCCAAGTGCCTGGAAACAGGAGGAAGGTGGGGAATGGAAAGACAGGTGGCCCTTTTAAAGGAATCCACACCATTCTTACCACAGTTGTTAGGAAAGCTGTGAAGTATCCCAGGATATGATGATGGTCACAAATGTCATGAGAATAATGCCCTCGGTCTCATGAACAGGGTGCACTCTCACAGAACACTGACTGAAGAAGCAAGCACTAGGAATCAGGGGGCTACCATCTTGTGTCGCACTTAGCCCCTCACCCCTGGTAAGATCCAGAAAAATCACTCGGCTTCAGGACTTGGCTCCTTCTGTTTCCTCTCAAGAGAGTAGGCTGCCTTCAGAGCAAGCTATACTTTCAATGCCATTCCGATCAAAATTCCACCAACATTCTTCAAAACGCTGGAACAAACAATCCTAAAATTTATATGGAACCAAAAAAGATCCCAAATCGCTAAGGAATTGCTGAAGAAGAAAAACAAAGCTGGGGGCATCTCATTACCTGACTTCAGGCTTTATTACAAAGCTGTGAGTACCAAGACAGCATGGTACTGGCACAAAAAACAGAAATAGACCAATGGAACAGAGTGGAGAGTCCAGATATGGACCCACAAATCCATGGTCAAATCATCTTTGACAAAGCAGGAAAAAATATCCAGTAGAAAAAAGACAGTCTCTTCAATAAATGGTGCTGGGAAAATTGGACAGCTTCATATAGAATAATGAAACTAGACCATTCTCTTACACCACAGAAAAAGGCAAACTCGAAATGGATGAAAGACCTCAACGTGAGGCAGGAATCCATCAAAATCCTGGAAAAGAACATAAGCAGTAACTTCTTTGACATCGGCCATAGCAACTTCTTTCAAGACACGTCTCTAAAGGCAAAGGAGACAAAAGCGAAAATGAACTTCTGGGACTTCATCAAAATAAAAAGCTTCTGTACAGC
>PITA01020829.1:0-13282 GCA_004023965.1 Spilogale gracilis | reverse complement strand
AAAAAATGGGCAAGAGACATGAAGAGGCACTTCTCCATAGAAGATATACAAATGGCTAACAGACACATGAAAAAATGTTCAGCGTCACTAGCTATCAGGGAAATTCAAATCAAAACCACACTGAGATACCACCTTACACCAATCAGAATGGCCAAAATTAACAAGTCCGGAAACAACAAGTGTTGGAGAAGCTGCGGAGAAAGGAGAACCCTCTTACACTGTTGGTGGGAATGCAAGTTGGTGCAGCTGCTTTGGAAAACAGTGTGGATATCCCTTAAAAAATTGAAAATAGAGCTACCCTATGACCCTGCAGTTGCACTACTGGGCATTTACCCCAAAGATACAGATGTAGTGAAAAGAAGGGCCATATGTACCCCAATGTTCATAGTAGCAATTGCCACAATCACCAAACTGTCGAAAGAGCCACGGTGCCCTTCAACAGATGAATGGATAAAGAAGATGTGGTACATATATACAATGGAATACTATGCCTCCATCAGAAAGGATGAAGATCCAACTTTTGTAGCAACATGGACTGGATTGGAAGAGATTATGCTGAGTGAAATAAGCCAAGTAGAGAAAGTCAAGTATCACATGGTTTCACTTACTTGTGGTGCATAAGGGGTAATATAGAGGACAGTAGAAGAAGAAAGAAAATGGGAAGTAGGGTAATTCAGGGAGACAAAGGAAACATGAGAGACTTTGGACACAGAAACAAACTGAGGGATTTGGGGGGGTAGGGGGATGGGAGAGCCTGGTGGTGGGTACTGAGGGCACCTATTGCATGGAGCACTAGGTGTGGGGCATGGGGAATGAATCTTGGAACACTGAAAAAATAAAATAAATTTAAAGTAAAAAAAAATAGAAATAAACAACAACAAAAAAAAAAAAGAAAAGAAAAGAAAAAAGAGAGGGTGGGCTGCCTTAAATGGGATCATTGAGCTTCTAAACCGCTGCTGGAAAGTTAACAGGCTCCAGGGATTCTATACGAACTTGAGATTTCATCTTTAAAAAAAAAAATGCCTTTCTGCTGGTTTTAGGCCACAAAGCTTTTCACATGAGATGCTTCTCAGAACACCAAGAGGCACACGAAGGGAGCTGCTCAGGGTGAAAAGTGGGCTGATGGCCACTTCAAAAGCACCTCAGCAAGCTCCAGAGGGGTATCTGAGGGGGTGAAGGTTTGGACCCAATGGAAGATCCCTCTTTCACAAATGAGAGCCCAGAAGTGGAAAGCTCTTTTGTATGCCTAGGGCTCTTGAATGGCAGAGTCCAGAAGGTGCAGTCTGGCTCCTTAAAAGGAGCATGGGAATTACAGTCCCACAGTATGTTCCCTGGCTAACCTGAAAACCCTCCCAGTTACGATTAGAAATGCTGTTTAGATGGACTGGATTGGAAGAGATTATGCTGAGTGAAATAAGCCAAGTAGAGAAAGTCAAGTATCACATGGTTTCACTTACTTGTGGTGCATAAGGGGTAATATAGAGGACAGTAGAAGAAGGAAAGTAAATGGAAAATAGGGTAATTCAGGGAGAGAAACGAAACATGAGAGACTCTGGACTCAGAAACAAACTGAGGGTCTTGGAGGGCAGGGGTTGGGGGGATGGGAGAGCCTGGTGGTGGGTACTGAGGGCATGTATTGCATGGAGCACTGGGGGTGGGGCATAAACAATGAATCTTGAAACACTGAAAAAAAAATAAAATAAATTTAAAGTCAAAAAAAGAAAAAAAAAAAAAAGAAATGCTGTTTAGGGGCGCCTGGATGGCTCAGTGGGTTAAGCCTCTGCCTTCAGCTCAGGTCATGATCCCAGGGTCCTGGGATTGAGCCCTGCATCGGGCTCCCTGCTCAGCAGAGAGCCTGCTTCTCCCTCTGCCTGCCACTCTGCCTCCTTGTGCTCTCTCACTGTCTCTGTCAAATAAATAAATAAAATCTTAAAAAAAAATAAAGAAAAAGAAATGACACATAGAATTTAAGAACTATTGTGTCAAATGCAAAGTTGAGCTGACAGGGTTACGGGAAGGCGTCTATTTGCAGGAGGGCTGCATTGCAAAGTACCATGGATGGAGAGGCTTACGCAACAGAAAGGTGTCGTGTATCAGTCCTGAAGTCTACAAGTCCAAGACCAAGCGTTGGTAGAGTTGGTTCCTTCTTGAGTTAATCCCCTTGGCTTGTAGATGGCTACTTTTCTACTGTGTCCTCATACAGTCTTTTCTCTGCATGTGTGTAGGTCCAGATTTCCTTTTTTTTTTTTTAAGATTCTATTTATTTATTTGACACACAGAGAGAGAGGGCAAGCACAAGCCGTGGGAGTGGCAGGCAGAAGCAGAATTAGGCTCCCCGCTGAGCAAGAAGCCCCAAGCAGGACTTAATCCCAGGACCTTGGGATCATGACCTGAGCCAAAGGCAGACACTTAACCAGATGAGCCACCCCCCAATGGCCCTCATTTTAACTGAATTACCTTTTAAAGATCCTGTCCCAAAATACAATCCAATTCTAAGGGTTAGGGTACTAGGACTTCAATGTATGAATTTGAGGGAACAGGGGAGAACAAAATTTAGCCCATAAGCATTATTTCCTGGTTTCCAAAACTAAAGAAAGACCCAGAACACAACTGTCAGTGTCTTTGAGCTTATGTGGCAGATGTCGTGAGTGAGGTAAAAGGGTGACCACCTCAGCCACGATGGGCTTTGGCCCTCCTCAGAGCCAAGAGATGAGATCTTGAGCCTGAGTAGAGCAAAGTACTAAAAACAAGGTCTTCAAAGACCTGCACCCTTAGTGAAAAGATGGGTTTGAAACCATCTACTCAGTATCACAGGGTGGTGAGAAGGGAGCCTACCTCAATCTGGAGTTTGGTAGAATGAGGGAAGGGAAGTCACCACAAGAAGTTGTAACCCCAAGTCTGTGCCTCGTGCAGGCTCAGGCTTAATTTGACACTGTCCCTATGGCTCAAGAAATTAATAATAATTTTTTTAAAAGAGTAATTGTATAATGATACCCTTAATCTGTCAATCCCTAGTCCAGAACATATCATGTCAGACTCTTTCTGCAGACTCTTTCTGAAATTTGGCAGATCTTGCTTATAAAATCATCTGGTCCTAGTGGACACTTGGGGTGTATATACGTGTATATAGGGTGTGTGTGTGTGTGTGTGTGTGTGTGTGTGTGTGTCTGTGTGTTTAGATATTTAACCACAGTTTCATGATGATTATATATCTATTAGATATCCTGTCCATTCTTGAGTCAAAACGAATTCTGACTCAGCCTGTTAAGTGACTGACTCTTAGTTTTGGCTCAGGTTATGATCTCAGAGTTGTGGGATTGAGTCCCACATTGGGCTCCATGCTTGACACAGAGTCTGCCTGGGATTCTCTGTCCCTCTGCTTCTGCCCCTACCCCCGTTCACTCTCTCTGTCTCCCTCTAAAATGAAAAAAAATAAATCCATTTAAAAAAAAAATTCTTTCAGCAATTTTTACTTTCTAAATAAAGTATTTCATCCAAGTTTCCAAATTTGACTAGAAATTGCATTATTCGTGTTCTACTGTGATTTTTATATCCCTGAGCTCTCAACTGTAGCATTCATTTTTATGTCCTCTTTTCTATTCTTAATGGTGTTTATTTTCTCCTCATCTTTGTGGGTAATCTTGCTAAAAGTTCATCTTTTTCATGAATATTTTTCAAGAATTAGCTTTTGGCTCCCTTGGTGTTCTCCATTTTCTCTCTTTTTTTCTTTTCCTCAATTTAAGTTTGTGATTTTATGATTCCTTCCACCACTTATAATGGGTTTACCATTTCTCTGTTTTCACACATAGGCAATACAGTCTCCAACGCAACACGAAGCTACCGCATAAAAGCGACCACAAACAACACATTGATTGATGGGCAAAATTAAGTTCCAACGGAATTTTGCTTATAAAGCCGGCAGTGAACTGAACTCACTGAGCATGCCATAGTTTGCCACCCCTTGTTGTAGACAACGGGACAAATGGAAGATCTCTGCAACTCACTTCTTGAGATTTTTTTTTCTCAAAAAAGATCTTTTTTTCTCAGAAGAAGATATCCTATAGAAGACATTAGCAGACTGCATACAGCAATACTGAGAAGTATTCACACAACACGGTGAAATAGGGCTTGTCTCAGGAATTTAAGGGCCAACTAACATTAGAAAAATCTAATATATTCAGTATAATTTCAATCAGAATCTCAACAGATTTTTTTAAATGGAAGTATAGTTGACGCATAACGTTTTGTTAGTTTCAAGTGTATAACATAGTGATTCGACAAGTCCTTAGGTTATGCTGTGCTCACCATCGGTGCGGCTACCATCTGTCCCCACACAATGCTACTACCATAACGTTGACTCCATTCCCTATGCTGTCCCTTTCATCCTCATGACTTACTCATTCTGTAACTGGAAGTCTCTACCTCCCATGCCCCTTCCCCCACTTTGCCCATCCCCCCCACTCCCTTTTCCTCCCCTCTGTCCACCACCAGCTTCTTGTCTATATTTCTAGGTCACAACAGAGTTTTTCACAAAACTTGACAAACTGATCCCCAAACTCGCTCAGCAGGCTGGGAATAGCCCAAATTGTTTTTAAGGAAAAAAATACATAATCAGCATATTTTTTACAAGTATCAACATACTAGGAGACTGTAACATATAATGTAATACAATGATGTAACGAGGGCTCAGGGAGCCCACCCATATACAGAAGGGAGCTGCCACTGACCGATGGATACAACAAATCAGTGAAAAAATATACTGTTCAGGGGCGCCTATGTGGCTCAGTTGGTTAAGCGACTGCTTTCGGCTCAGGTCATGTTCCTGGAGACCTGGGATTGAGACCCGCGTCGGGCTCCCTACTCGACAGGAAGCCTGCTTCTCCCTCTCTCAGTCTCTCTGCTTGTGTTCCCTCTCTGGCTGTGTTTCACTCTGTCAAATAAATAAATAAAATCTTTTAAAAATATATATATACTGTTCAATAAGTGGTGGTGAAAATTTGGGTGATTCATATAATGAAACCCAAAAGTAGCTCTCCAACTCACTAATATATGTTAATGTCTTAAATTTAGGAAGCCAATCTCTAAAATTTGAGGAATATCTTTATGACTTCCAGATGAAAATTAATTGCTTAAGAAGAACACGAAAAGCCAAAACTATAAGGAAAATTATATATATGACCACAGTCAAATGAACAACATCATCACAAAAAGCACAACGAAGTAAAAAGGCAAACTGCAGACTGCAAGAGACATTAAGACATATGCCAAATAAACATTTATGAAAAAAGGCACACACAATCTAAGAGAAAAGGTAAAATTAATAAACACTGGGAAATCACAAAAGAGAATATCCAAATGGCCAATGACTATATAAAAGAATGATTAAGAAATTCTAGAGTGCCTGGGTGGCTCAGTTGTTAGGTGGCTGCCTTCAGCTCAGGTCATGATCCTGGAGTCCCGGGATCAAGCCCCGCATCAGGCTCCCTGCCCGGTGGGAAGCCTGTTTCTCCCTCTCTCACTCCCCCTGCTTGTGTTCCCTCTCTCACTGTGTTTTCCTCTGTCAAATAAATAAATAAAATCTTAAAAGAAAGAAAGAAAGAAAGAGAGAGAAAGAGAAAGAGAGAGAGAGAGAGAGAGAGAGAAAGAAAGGAAGAAAGAAAGAAGAAAGAAAGAAAGAAAGAAAGAAAGAAAGAAAGAAAGAAAGAAAGAAAAAAATAAATAAATAAATAAATCTAGGGTTCCTGGGTGGCTCAGTTGGTTAAGCATCTGCCTCAGTTGGTTAAGCATCTGCCTTCGGCTCAGGTCATGATCCCAGGGTCCTGGGATCGAGTCCCTCATCAGGCTCTGTGCTCAGCAAGAAGCCTGCTTCTCTCTCTCTCTCATAAAAATAAAACCTTAAAAAAAATAAATTCTATTCACTGAAAATACATACAGCTATTAAAATGAACGAAAGTAGCACAATGAAACACAACTTACACTCATCAGCGTGGCACAGCATCACAACGTGCAACAAACCTAGTGATGCGTATGTGAGAAAGTAAGAAATTGTCAAGAAGTACAACTTCTAAAGTCATTCCCCATGTGGTCTAGGGCACCCCAGAAGTGGAGATGCCAAGAAAGGGGCAATTCTCCCAAAGAGTAGCCACTGGTAGACAAAGCTGACCTGTTTCACCGCTGTACCTAGTTTGGCACAAACCGCTTAACAGACTTGGAACCACAACTCTTTTATGCTGTGAGTGGAGTAAAAATTGCTTGAACCTCTTTGAAGAAGTGGATAATATACAGTCAACTTAAAGAAAGATGTAGATGATAGACATACAAATGGATAAATATGTACATACATACATCATGATGATCCACAAGGACCAGAAATCTACTCCTAACCTACAAAAATGTTTACAAATATTCACAAAGAAAGGGTTCTTTGTGTTCATTACACATACAATAGGAAAACTGGAAAAATCTGTCAATGAACCGATAAACCAATTCAACTGCACAATGAAATTCTATACTGCCACCAAAATTAAAAAGAGAGTTACATGAATCAACAGGAAAAGATCTCAAAAACATGATGCTGAATGCAGAAAGCAAGTAGCAACAAGGCAGTATTCATAAATAAATAAATGTGTAATAAAAGCATAAAAACATACAAAAGATTAAAAAAGCACTTCTGGAATAGGAGGAAGATGGGAAGTGGGGGTTAGGTTTTTGATCCATGCCTAATGTTTTCTTTCCTACAAAATAAAAAATAAAAGAGAATGAGAAACATTGAGTAAATACATCAACAGCTTAACATATTGTTTAATCTTAGTGATGATTATACGGGTGTACGTTATTTCTTTTGACTTTTCTTTTAAAGATTTTATTTATTTGACAGAGAGAAACACAGCCAGAGAGGGAACACAAGCAGGGGGAGTGAGAGAGGGAGAAGCAGGCTTCCTGCCGAGCAGGGAGCCCGATGTGGGACTCAATCCTGGGTCTCCGGGATCATGACCTGAGCCGAAGGCAGTCGCTTAACCAACTGAGCCACCCAGGCGCCCCTCTTTTGACTTTTTAACATGTTTGAAATATTCAATTTAAATTAATTTTAAAGAGAGCCTGGGGCCAGTAAGTGAAGTTGCTTTTGTTTTTTTTTAAGATTTTATTTTTTTGACAGAGAGAAACACAGCCAAAGAGGGAACACAAGCAGCAGGAGGGAGAGAGGGAGAAGCAGGCTTCCTGCAGGGCAGGCAGCCCAATGCGGGGCTCAATCCTGGGACTCCAGGATCATGACTTGAGCTGAAGGCAGAGGCTTACCCACTGCACCACCCAGGCACCCTCCAATAAGTGAAGTTTTAATTGTAAAGTCTCTTACTGAAGGATTAGGAGGTACAAACTTCCTTTTATAAAATAATTAAGTCACAATCATCAGACCCGCATTGTCTACTGGAGCCTATTAGACCTGCAGGAGCTCTTTCTCCAAAGATGTGTCATTCTCTGCTTCCAGGGAATGCACCTGCTCTAGAATCCCAGGGGCGTGCCAGAGACTATGCAGCAAGGTCATTAGCCAGAGATCTATGGTACAGTTACACCTGCTGGCTCATACAACCTAAGAGGGCATTTGAACTCTAGTTTGGATTTGTTGCAGCTTTCTACAGTATTGGACCCCACAGGAAATTGGCAGCCTTCTGTTTTCTGATATTAATCAATTGGGACTTGTTTTCCAAAGTCTAGCACATATTGATTCCAGGATCCAAAGATTCCTACTATGCACTCTGCCTTTTGCTCAGCGGTGGGAGGCATAAGATATGATAGTTTGTGTTTTACTTTAGAGGGAGTACCCTGGGCCATCGAGTCCCTGAAAATGTCCCTTATGTGGCAGTTACCTGATGTCACATTTGCTGCCAAACCTCTGCACACATCTGTCATCCTAGAGCATCTTGGGTGCCTGTCACTGTCTGCTCGTCAGGTTCAGTTAGGGTGACGTTGTTGGCTTAGTGAGCCAGCATGGTATCCTGTAGGTTGTGGGGGTGATCTGTCCTTCAGGCTATGCTTTGGAGGACAGTGGGAGTGTGAATATAGTCCTAAGGTAAAAAGGGATTCTAGAATACTTCCCCGGCAGAGTAAAGTTGATGTTCGCCCATAAGGGTGTGGACGTCTTTGGGAAAGCATTAGTCTGCCTTTCACAACCCTAATCCCAAGACTTCCTGCTAAGAACATTCTGTAAGTAAGGACTCTCTTCCTCCTAGCAAATGTTGCTCGCCTATCTACCAGGAAGATGGTCATCAGCAGTTATAAGCAGATTAGTCGGGCTCAGCTGTCTTCTTCCCTTTCAGTAATAGATAGAAATAGAAGATGGGCCAGCTGCTTTAACTCCTTCCTTCCTGGATTGATTGGTTTCACATCCTAAGAACCAGAAACTGGCGGCCTCAGCTGTCAATTACAGCATCTAATAGATTTCTATTATATTTATCACTTCTATTCTCTATGTGTCTCTTAACCTATCCATCAGCTCTGTCCACTCATCCACCCACCCATTCACCCACCCACCCATCCGTTCACCCTTTAATTTGTGCATCTATATAAATTCACTCTTATGAATCATTTAAAATCATGCACAGGGTCTTTAGATAAAATGTTAAGCATGATTTTTTTTAAGATTTTATTTGTCAGAGAGAGCAAGAGCACAGACACAGGCAGGGGAGCTGAAGGCAGAGGGAGAAGCAGACTCCCTGCTGAGCAAGGAACCCGGTGCCTTCTCAATGCATCATCAATCTCTCTCCCTACTGGATCAATCCCAGCATATAAACAGGCTGTCGCATCTCTCATCTTTACAAAAAGCAAGCAGTGCTTTTATCTGGGTGATGAGACTTTTTTTTTTTAAAGATCTCTACTTTTCTGCTTTCTTTCCCTTGTATTGTTAAATCAATGCTTTCTATAGAAGGAGGAGAAGGAGGAGGAGAAAGGAGGAGGAGGAGGGAGAGGGAGAGAGAAAAGAAAAAGAAGAAAAAAAATTCATCATCTCAGAATTCTGTGGGATACAAGATATGACCAATGATTTCCACTTTCTTTTTATGCCAGACATTCCCTGGGCTCCTCCACTCATTCCCCAGCGTGCCAAGACTCTCTTAGAACCTTCTTGCTGCACAGAACATTCACAAAGAACATCAGAAAATGGAAGGAGACACAGGGTAGTCATTTCCCTTCTGATGGTTAGTATTCCTGATCCACAGTGTCAAAAAGGACGCTCATCCCCAGCTCCTCCTGCTCCCCATCCACTGGCACATTAGCATCATTTAATGTCCTCCTTCTCCATCCCTCTTCCTTCAAAATCAGTTATATATTTCCTATAGATATGTTTTCATATATATTTCACACATATATATGAAATCACCTATACATATAGATTTTACATATATATGATTTCAAATAATTTACATCTCATTAATTTCAAATAAATTCTTTTTTTTTTAATATTTTATTTATTTGACAGAGAGAAACACAGCCAGAGAGGGAACACAAGCAGGGGGAGTGAGAGAGGGAGAAGCAGGCTTCCCACCGAGCAGGGAGCCCGATGTGGGGTTCGATCCTAGGTCTCCGGGATCATGACCTGAGCCGAAGGCAGTCGCTTAACCAACTGAGCCACCCAGGCGCCCCCAAATAAATTCTATTTACCACAAGTCAATGAATTCTCTCTCCTCGGGTTTATGACCTAACACTGCCACATTCAGCTCTTGGGGGAAAAAAGAAAAAAAAAAAGTACTCTTTTATCTCCCAGGGTTAATTTTGAAAATTTAAAGTGAAAGGGTTTTCTAAACAGGAACAAATTGATTTCTTCACATTTCCATTTCCGTAATGGACATCAGCTGCTGCTGTATACACACTTTAATTCACAAAGGCACTGCTTGGGGGAGGATTTCTTTCACTGACTGCCAGTCCTGAAATCAAGCTTTTCTGCTTCATTTGGACAAGAATCGGGGTTTCTGGAGTTTTCCTAAATATTTTTACTGTAGGTGGAGCAGAACCCAAAGTATAGCTGATTGACTGGTTGCTATAGAAAATTCTGAAGAATGTCAACCTGTCACCGGCCCCCCGCTTGTTATTCTGCTAGAAGTCTATTTGCTGTCAGTCTTCCCGGGGATAGAACTGCTTTTGTACAAAACAAGTCAGACAATAGCCTGCTGGCCTTAAGGATCCTGCTGTCAACAGCAGCTCTGGGCCACACCAAATGTCACCCCAAAGGAAACAAACAAGAGGCTGGAGAGCAGAGGTGACAGCATACCCTACTTTAGTGACATTCTTTTTCATAAGGTTATTGGCTAAAATTTCAGATTTTAAAAAAAAAGCCTGCAAGGTAGTAGCGCTTCCGTGTTTTTGACTGCCTGCATTTAATTCACTTTAATTTAAACTCAGGATAAAAAGAGAGTTTCATTAGAACATTGGAACCTTATGCAGTATGCTTCTGGAGGGCAAGAAATTGTATCCTCACCACATGCCTTGGGGTCTGTGTCCAGCAGAGATGATTATTCAAAATACAATGCCAGACACATTCTCATGTAAAACACCAGAGGAAAATGCCTGCAAGGTCTCCAGGTTCCCTATTGAAGGCAGTTCATCAATTACAATTCAGTTAATCAACAGGTATGAATTGAGCACCTGCCAGGTGCCTAACCCGAGGATTTGGAAGAAACAAAGCTTGGAGTTGGATTTGAATCAGAAACAGAAACAGCCAGGGGCATCTTTATTCCAGTACCAGCAGCTGCAGGGAAGAAGAGAGAGCCGCACTGATACCTCCCCTCCCAGGGACTGATAGAATATAGTTATATACAAGGAGAACAAAGAAGGGAAAAGGGCGAAAAAATCTATAAGGAGTTAGGTCATGTATACCCTACTTCCAATATGGCATCTCTACTTTCTGAAATCATACCATTCCTTACAGTACACATATATCATTATTCCAAGTAAACACAGTATGTTCTACAAACTTTGGGGTTTAGGATAGGCCTCGGGGCGAAGGAGCTATATTTTCCGGTTAAGACAGACCCTGCTGCTGTAATAAAAGAAACTGACCTTAAGAGTCTTGACTCCTTTGCAAAGGATGTCTGTGCCCGGCAGTCTCGAATTTATGATAAGGGACCAATTTATCTTATCTAAGGCCTCTTCAGCCTAATTAATCAATTAATATGATTTGGGTTTAGCTCAGTAAGTCAAAGATGCTCCTCAACCTTCCCAATTCTTATCAGAAAGGTAATGGAAAGCACACTACCTGAATACAGAAAGGAATATGTTCCCAGGTGATTGTTTTCCTTGCAAACCTCCCTACCCAACCTGGCTTCTACTCAGGGGCTACGTCAGAACAGACTTGATACAGTTCCATTTCCCTGGTTTCCTTCTTAGACAAAAGATACACCCTTTCTGACCCCATGATTCTTATTCCCCATCCTCAGCAGCAGAGAAGGTCGGGACAGGTTTCCCAAACTCAAGCAGCTCTGAGAGAAGGGAACGTAGGGTAAGACAGAAGATTTCACTATGGGTTCCCCCAATAAAGCAGGAAATTGAAATAAAGGGATTGCAAGGTGGCTAGAAGAGGTGAAGAGGGGATTTGAGCCCAGTCTTATCTCAGGTGCTCTCATTTGGTTTCCTGGCTTCCTTCCATAGTCTATGGAAGGCGCATACTCACTGACCTAATCCCTTTTCCGCCAGATATTCCCTGAGACTAGAGGCATCCACTCTCCTAAATACTGTTTAAGAACCTGTAATGTGGACCAAACCAAATTCTTTTTATCTCCTAGGCCCCATCTCTTTGATGGAGGCTCCCTTGTTCCTATTGTTGCCCCAAATCCTTACTATTGGGGGCAAAATAACCTTAAACCCTGTTAGAAATTATGCAATGAAGCGTTGCAATCACCATCCCTGATTTCCTGTCTCCCCATCAACACCCCCCACCCCATAGCTCCCAGAACCGTGTCCCAACCTCCAGCCATAAGGGAGGGAGCCCAGTACGAGTGGTCTGTGGACCAGAGGCTCTGATGGGAGCTGATGAGCCTCACAAAGGCCGCAAGGAGGGAATTTCTGCCTGCCCTCCCTCAGACCATCTCAGCAGGTGGGTGGGGAATCCATCCACACGGATGAGTCTGGGGAGACCTAAGGTAGCCACTGGGATTCCCCAGTGGCTGCTGTCACAGGTGCCCGTGGGGGAAGCCCCCAAGCCCTGAGACCCCCCACCACAGGGACACGAACTGAACACAACTGAAAGCACTCCTCCCACGCTTAATGAGGTTGAGACTCACAGGAAATTTACGCTATTTTTTCAGAGACCTGTTTCTCCCTGATCGGTCAGCTCTTGTTTTTTTTCCAGACCCCACTAGCTATCTGAGCAGAGGCCTGGACTGATAAAAGTGAAGGTCATGGTAAGATTCCGGCCCATGAGCAAGTAAGTTCCGCATTCCTTACCAGAGACACCAAACCCAAGATTCCCTCCAGTTTACACCAGATCTTGGAACATGCACACAGCCTCCTCCCAGTCCCATCCGTGACCTCATGGAGGCGACTGAAGGGAAAGCAGATTTTGCCTCATTTTAATGTTAAGCCTCCATGCCAAAATGGACATTTTGTTAATGTTATGTTATAACAAAATATTATATAGGTGTTTGCTCAATGCGTTCTTCCGGAGTAATCGTCCTTGTCCCCGCACCTTCCCCACCCCTGTAATTGTTACAAAACAAAACAAAACTTGTTCTAATCTCAGTTGGGGGTGACAGATTTGAGCCCTACCTCCTATCTCTCCTGGAATGACCGCTTTGTAATAAAGCTTTCCCTCCGCGAAAACTGGTGCTAAAATGTTTGACTTTCCCTTGCGCGCAGGCTGATAAACTCTTTCCAGTTAGGGAACAAGTATCCTGCTCTACAGCAAGGTAAAAAGAAGGTAGAAAGACAAAAGAAAAGGGGAGGGGGTGTCAAAAGGACTGAGATCGTTCATAGGCTCTTCTAAGAAGGAAACATAAGCAGAAAGAAAAACAATTGCAAGCCTAGATACTCCAAATTTTGCTGGAATTCAGGGTAATATTGATTGTGAATCTCACAAGCTATAAATATCCTGAGACTTCTCGGTTACCGATTTAGCTAATCCCGCCTTCTTCTAAGTAGTTACCAGCAGCAAAAATTATTTTTAAAAGATTTGTGATGGTTTGAGGGAGCTGAGGGCTTGGGAGTGTGGAAACTCACCTCACAAAGGGCAGTCCATGGAGCTGAAGAGCTAGGAGCTGGGAGAGGCAGGGTGGGTGGGAGCTACGGTGGGGGGGGG
>PITA01020828.1:0-34083 GCA_004023965.1 Spilogale gracilis | reverse complement strand
CAAATAAATAAAATCTTTAAAAAATTTTCTATTTATTCTTGATATAGTTTTGGGAGGTTATATGTTTCTAAGAATTTATCCATTTCTTCTATGTTGTCCAATTTGTTGACATTATTTTTCTTACTATTCTCTTACAATTATTTGTATTTCTGTGGTTTTGGTTGTTATTTATCCTCTTTCATTTCTGTTTTTTTTTTTTAAGGTTTTCTTACTTGAGAGAAAGAGAAAAAGAGAGAGAACATGTAAGAATGGAGTGAGGGGCAGAGGGGAATGTCTCAAGCAGACTCTGAGCTAAGCATGGAGCCTGACACAGGCCTCTATACCACGACCCTGAGATCATGATCTGAGCGGAAACCAAGAGTTGAATGCCTAACTGACTGAGCCACACAGTGACTCCTCCTCTTTCATCTGATTTTGTTTATTTGAATTCTCCCTCTCTAATTTTAGATGGGTCTGCTAAACGTTTACAAATTTGATGATCTTTTAAAAGAACAAGCTTCTGGTTTCATTGATATGTTTTAGTCTTTAAATTTTTTTTTTATTTCATTTATTTCTGTTCTAATATTTATTTCTCTCTTCCTACTAGTTTTAGATTTTGTTTGTTCTTCTTTTTCCAGCTCCTTTAGGTGTAAGTTTATGTTGTTTATGTTGTTTATTTGAGATTTTTCTTCCTTCTTGAGGTAGTCTGTATTGTTGTAAACTCCCCTCTTAAAACAACTTTTGCTGCATATCAAAGATTTTGGACCATTGTGTGTTCATGTTCATTTGTCTCCATGTATTTTTTTTTTCCTCTTTGATTTCTTGGTTGGCCTATTCATTGTTTAGTAACATGTTATTTAACCTCTATGTGGTTAAGTTTGTGGCTTTCCATATTTTTTTGTTGTTGTTGATTTCTAGTTTCATAATGTTGTGGTTGAAAAACATGCATGGTATGACTTTGATTTTTTGAATTTGTTGAGACTTGTTTTGTAGCCTAATACGTGATCTATTTTGGGGTGTGTTCTATATGCTACAAAAGAATGTGTATTCCTCTATTTTAGGGTGGAATGTTTTGAATATGCCCATTAAATCCATCTGGACCAATGTGTCATTTAAGTCCCTGTTGCCTTATTGATTACTTGTTTAGACGATCTGTCCATTGATGTAAGTAGGATGTTAAAGTCTCTTACTATTATTTTATTACCATGATTTATTTCCTTTATGTTTATTATTAATGTTTTTATGTATTTAGGTGCTTCCATGTTGGGTGCATTTGCAAATGTTATATTTTCCTCTTGTATTATCCCATTTATGATTATGATTAGTTTCCTTCTTTATCTTTTGTTATTGTCTTTGTTTTAAAGTCTATTTTTTCTGATATATATCTTGCTGCCTCAGATTTCTTTTCACTTCCATTGACATGATAAATACTTTTTCCACCCTTTTATTTTCAGTCTGCTTGTTTTTAGGTCTGAAATAAGTCTCTTGTAGGTGGTGTGTAGATGGGGTTTTCTTTATCCATTTCATTACTCTGTCTTTCAAAGGAGTGTTTATTCTGTTTACATTCAAAGTAATTATGGATAGGGATGTACTTATTGCCATTTTGTTACTAGTTTCATGGTTGTTTTTGTAGTTCTTTGTTCCTTTCTTTTGCTCTCTTCTATTGGGGTTTCATGGCTTTTATTTTTTTTAGTGAGATATTTGGATTCCTTTTTCTTAATTTTTTTACCTATCCATTATTCGTTTTTAGATTTGAGGTTGCCATTAAGTTTATATGCAACATTTTATGTACATAGCAGTCTAATATTAAGTAGATGGTTGCTTTAAGTTTTAACCCATTCTAAAAACACTAAATGTTTACTCTTCCTATGCCCTTCTATTTTACATACATGGTGTCATACTTTAAATCATTTTTGGTGAATCTTTTGACTGATTTTTATAGGTATACTTAAAATTATTGCTTTTGTACTTATTTTTAATTTAAAAAATATTTAAAACAACTTTATTTATTTATTTATTTATTTGTTTGTTTGTTTGTTTGAGAGAGAGAGACAGAGAGCGAGGATGAACATGGGTGAGGGAGAAGCAGAGGAAGAGGGACAAGCAGACTCCATGTTTAGTGTGGAGCCACACATGGGGCTCGATCCCAAGACCCTGAGATCATGACCTGAGCCAAAAATCAAGAGTCAGATGCTTAATGAACTGGGTCACCCAGGCACCCATTCTTCTTACTTTTTAAAAAATCCTGCTTATTATCTTTCCTTTTCATTTAAGGAATCCCCTGTCACATTTCTTGTAAGGTTGGTTTCATGGTGATCAATTCATTAAAGTTTTGTTTGTTGAGAAACTCTGTCTCTTCTCGTATTCTGAAAAATAGCCTTGCTGGATCACGTATTCTTGGTTGCAGGTTTTTTTCCTTCAGCACTTTGAATATATCATGTCACTCCCTTCTAATCTGCCAAATTTCAGCTGATAACCTTATGGGATTTCCCTTGTATGTAACTGTTTTCTTTTCTCTTGTTCCTTTTAGAATCCTTTCTTTATTGCTACTTTTTGCAATAATTTTACTTAGTACATGTCTTTGTGTGAACTTCTTGTTGATTTTATTGGATGCTCTGTACACCTCCTGGATCTGGATTTACATTTCCTTTCCCAGATGTAGGAAGTTTCCATCATTTATTCTTCAAATAATATTTTTTGTCCCCTTTTACCTCCCCTTTCCTTCTGGGATCCCTATAATGGGAATGTTATTATGCTTGATGGTGTTACTGATTCCCTTAATCTATTCTCATCTTTTATTATTCTTATTTCTTTCTCTTGTTCAACTTGATTGCTTTCCATTACTCTGTCTTCTAGGTTGCTGATTCATTCTTTTTTTTTTAAGATTTTATTTATTTGACAGAGAGAAACACAGCCAGAGAGGGAACACAAGCAGGGGGAGTGAGAGAGGGAGAAGCAGGTTTTCCGCCGAGCAGGGAGCCCGATGTGGGACTCAATCCCGGGTCTCCGGGATCATGACCTGAGCCGAAGGCAGTTGCTTAACCAACTGAGCCACCCAGGCGCCCCTGATTCATTATTTAGCTTCCTCTGCTTTACTATTTATTCCTTGTAGTGTGTTTTTTATTTCAGTTATTAATTACTTCATCTCTGCTTGGTTCTTTTTAATATTTTCTATCTCTTTGTTGAGGGTCTCACTGAGGTTCTTCACTCTTTCCTCAAGTCTAGTGCATATCTTGATAATCATTAGTATAAATTCTTTATTAGTATATTGCTTATCTCCATTTCATTTAGCTCTCTTGCTGTGATTTTGTCCTGTTGTTTCCTTTTGTATCTATTCCTCTGTCTCCTCATTTTGTCTAACTCTGTGTTAAGAAAGTCAGCTGCATCTTCTGCTCATGGAAGTAGTGGCTGTATGAAAAAGAGGTCCTGTAATGTGCTGCAGTGCAGTGTCCCCTATTCACCAGAATGTTGTGCTTTGGGGCTGTCTCCTCTGTCTATTGTGTGCACTCTATTATTGTGGCTGAGTCATGTTTGCCTTCAATTTAGTCATCTGCAATAGCTCACTTTGTCTGTTTGAGCAAGGTTTAGTTCCCGTGTTGTTAACGTGTCAGTCTGTGGCTGCTTTGGGTTTCATTTGACTCAAATCAGGCATTTTCCTGAGTTGTAGTCACACCAAACTGCAGGGTTTTCTCTCTTTGTCTTATCCCTGAGAGGCCTTCATTTGTGGGTGTGGCCTGCAGTTAGATGAGATATCTGCCCCTAGCCCCATGCTTGGGCCACAGTTGGACTGGCATATGTGGTTCTCTTCCCCTTGCTCATAATTCCCCCTGGATCGGAGTCACTTTAGAGTGGTGGTGGCCACTGTTGGGGCTGCTTGCACAGTGTTGCATTTGTAGTCCTGCTTTGGATGGACTCCTGCTGAGGGCTGGTCTACAGGAGAACATGAGGATAGGGTGCATGGTGTTAGCAAGGTTTGTGCCAGTCTGCTGTGGGAGGAGACCTGGATCTGCTTTGTTGAGCTCCTGTCAAGGTCCAGTTGGAGGGGGCAGGTTGCAGGAAAACTTGAGGGTGGGGCACACTGTTAGCAAGCTAGGTAGAGAATGTTTGCACTGGTTTCTGGTAGGTGTCTGTGGGTGGTGGTGGAGGGAAATGGTGCCTTCCCACTCTTTGTTTTGGAGAAGACTCCTAAAGATCCCTGCCCCTCCAGCACATGTCCTGAGATTGGTAATTAAATCTTCTCATATTACCAGAATTTTTCAAACTGCTGCTTTTATGTTGTATCTCAGAGGGGCTGTTTTTTATGCTGTTCTTTAATGGCAGTGACTCAGTCTTCTTTGCCATGATACCTTCCCAGAGCCAAGCATGCTGATTTTCGAAGTTCCAGGTGGTAAGCCCATTGATTATAAAAACTCATAAAGTTATGCCCCTCTGATTTTCAAAGCCAAATGTTATGGAGAGTCATCTTGTCAGTGTGTCTCCCATGCTTGGAATGCCTGGTGTGGGGTCTTCCTTGTCCTTTCTATAAGCTTGTGTGTCTCTGCCTCCTATAGGCAGTCTTGCAGTCACTTTTAATGCTTATGGAGTGGCCACCCTTTCTACCATTTATGTTGTGGCCTCCTCTCTACCATTAGTGGTGGAGAGTCTGTTCTGCCAGTCTTCAGGTCACTTTCTGGGTTTTTTACACTGATGTGGCTATTATCTAAGTGTGTCCATGGGGTGAGGTGAACTTAGGTTCCTCTTCCTCTGCCATCCTCCCTGGAAGTCTCTGAATTGCATTTTAAGGGATGTGTGCCTCTTCCTTATTACCTACTACTTATATGCCTAATATATATTAGACTATTAGCTTTTTTTATTCAATTAAATATTTTAAAACTTATACATTTTGCAAGATAGTCAACACAATGTGGCATTTCAATAAGTAATTGCAATTTTTAACATCATAAATTATCTATCAAATAATGATATTTTGATTTTGAGTAATTCTATCCACTTATAAAATTATCAACCTGTATTTGTTTAGATTTTATTTCACTTTATTGATCTAAACATTGAGTGTTTTCAATAACATAAAATTTCTTAAGATGTTCCTTGATATGATTTTGATGATTATGTATGCAATCCTGAAAATGCAGTGCCATATCCTAGAGAATAACATGAAATGGGACTGAACCCTTACTCCACTGCTTATTAACATTACCTAACATTAACTAATAATCCCACCACAATTTACCAATCTATGAAACAAAGATTAAAAACTAACTCTAGGGCTCTTTGGAAAACTATCTATTAATTATCCATTAAAAAATCTGTGTGTGTAGCTTCTTTGGAAAACAGTGTGGATATTCCTTAAAAAATTAAAAATAGAGCTACCCTATGACCCTGCAATTGCACTACTGGGCATTTACCCCAAAGATACAGATGTAGTGAAAAGAAGGGCCATATGTACCCCAAAGTTCATCGCAGCAATGGCCACAATCACCAAACTGTGGAAAGAGCCAAGGTGCCCATCAACAGATGAATGGATAAAGAAGATGTGGTACATTTAAACAATGGAATACTATGCCTCCATCAGAAAGGATGAATATTCAACTTTTGTAGCAACATGGACTGGATTGGAAGAGATTATGCTGAGTGAGATAAGCCAAGTAGAGAAAGTCAAGTATCACATGGTTTCACTTACTTGCGGTGCATAAGGGGTAAGCTAGAGGACAGTAGGAGAAGGAAAGTAAATGGGAAGTAGGGTAATCCAGGGAGAGAAACGAAACAGCAGAGACTTTGGACACAGAAACAAACTGAGGGACTTGGAGGGAGGGGGGTGGAGGGATGGGAGAGCCTGGTGTTGGGTACTGAGGGCACCTATTGCATGGAGCACTGGGTGTGGGGAATGGGGAATGAATTTTGGAACACTGGGAAAAAAAATGAAGTAACAATAAAAAACATATGTGTGTGTGTGTGTGTGTGTGTGTGTGTGTACATATTCAAATAAATTCATAGATAGATAATATTATAGCTTATGTAAAGTTAGCCTAAATTGATTTCCTAGTAAATGGCAACTTTTGTTAATTTTTATATCTTAAAATAGAAATCAAATGTAGCAGTGTAGTGAAATCTTGATTTAAAGTTCTTTAAAAATGTATAACATATTTTACCCATTTGATTCTTTTATGAATTTTTTGACAGAAATTAGCATTTTTCTTTAATAAGTAACATTTTTTTTCAGTAACTGTGAGGCTTTTTCATTCAGTATATTTGAAGATAATGTATTCAATATCATTCATTTACTAGGTTTTATATATAGTAAATTATGCATAAAAAGTAGAGGTCACCCTTCTAGAAGATTTTAGATACACAATACAAACAAAATTTTTAAAATTGGTACTAAAGAAGAGAAAATTTAGGTCAAAACAGCAGTTGGGATAAAGAGTTTCTCCAGATTTAGTTTGTATGTTTGTGTGATGGATGAGCAAGAGACAGCCTGAAAATGGATGACATTATGTTGAGACCTAAGTGAAAAATAGAGAAAATGGAATGGAAGAATGAGGGAGAACCTGGTTCCCCCCCCCCTTTTCTTTCGTTTTTAACAGAGGCAACTGTAAGTGCCATTTTCTAGAGATGCAAGAAGAGAATCCAAAAGGATGGTCATTATTCCTGCATGACAGAAAGCCAAGAGAAAGTTTACCAATATGAAAATTTACTTGGTAGTTTTATGAGTTTTTTAAGAAAAATTGATGTACATTTTGTGGACTTCTAATCTATGTGCCATTTACTTCATGAAAAAATGTAACTATTACTATAATTATAACTTTTCATTTGGAATTCCTTTTCAATTATCTTAGACATCCATGTATATTGATGGTTTGTTTTCTAGATTTTTTTTCAAAATTCTATTTTCACAATATACAAAACATGGATATTCATATTGTATTTAAACAATTGAATATTTTTCATGATTTTTATCTTCTTTAATTTCTCAATAGCAATTAAAATTTTGACACTGAACTTATAATATCACATCTTTTTAGAAAAGAGCTTTTTCTCACATTTGAAATATTTTGTATAGTCTGTGAATCTGTTACTTGTAAAATTTCAGCATTTTATGTGTGTGTGTATGTGTGTGTGTGTGTGTGTATTTATAAATAAACTGTAAGATCCTAGATATAAAATTCTACTTCCATTGAAGACACATTTATTTGGATATGTATTTATTTATTTATTTATTTTTTACTTTTCAGTTATATTAATTTTTGCCAATGGTGCTTTTTTTTCAAGTTTTTATTTAAATTCCAGTTAGGTAACATACAGTGTAATATTAGTGTCAGGTGTAGAATTTAGTGATTCATCACTTACATATAACACCCAGTGGTTATCACAAATGCCCTCCTTAATACCCATTACCCATTTAACCCCTTCTCCACCCTCCTCCTCCCAATGGTGCTTAAAAAAAAATTCAGTGATACAGAATTATTAGTGAGCTAAGTACAATTGGGGATATTACTAATTAAAAATTTCTGCTTAGGAAAAAAAAAGTTCTGCCTGGAGGAGTGCCTGAGTGTCTTTGTTGGTTAAGTCTCTGACTCTTGATCTCAGTTCAGGGCTTGATCTCAAGATCATGAGTTCAAACAAACCCTGTGTTATGTGCATGTGACCACTTGAAAAAAATTTTTTGCTTGGAATTTGACCTGCCAAGACTAGGTAGCCAATATATTTTAACTAATAAATTAAAATTCAGCAACATTTAGATTAGAAGATTAGAAGTGCACTTTAAATCTATTATATTAAGTAAATATAAGATAAATTATTTATTTCCTTGTTTGGTTCTCATTTGTTTTATTTTTCTGCCTTTCAATTTTGTATGCGAGATTAGAAGTAATATCGGGCTTACATTTAATAGAAAGCTATCATCATGTCCCCTAATTCAGATCTTGGGTTTGTTTGCAGGGTGGGAGGTTAAAGGAGTGAACTCATGTGATGAAAGGTATTCGTTCTGGATGCAATAAATGTTGAGAAAGTTACATTGAGATCATATGAAAAAATGACAAAGAGATTTAGAGCTTAATGGTTAATGCTTAGTTTGTTTTATTTTTGGACTTGAGCATTCTCTTACTTTTTTTAAACCAATGCAATTTTTTTGAAGGACTCACTGAAGGCTTGTATCACTGGTTTTTTTCTTAAACTGTAAATGAATGGGTTCAACATGGGAGCTATGGACGACATTAGCACTGCCACACTCTTATTAATAGTCACTGATTTCTTTGCTGAAGGTTTGACATAGATGAAGATACAACTTCCATAGGTGATAGAAACCACAGTCATGTGAGAAGAACAAGTAGAAAAGGCTCTTTTCCTTTGCTGGGAGAGGGGAATTGTAGAATGGTCTTCAGGATGTGAATGTAAGACAGAAGAACACATACAAGGGTCAGAATGAAGGTCAGCACAGCACAGAAAATAACCAACTGCTCTATGAGCCATGTGTCCGAGCATGAAATCTTCAACATTGGAGATGCATCACAGAAAAAATAATCAATGGCATTTGAATCACAGAATTTCAAATTTAGGAATAGAGTAAGTGGTGGGAATATGATCAATAAGCCAGCTACCCAACAGCAGAGGACAAGCCTCTTGCAGACTCTGTTGTTCATAATGGTCACATAATGCAGAGGTTTGCAGATGGCCACATAGCGGTCATAGGACATTGTAGCCAAGAGAAAAAATTCTGTTACTCCAAAGACATCGATAAAAACACTTGAATAATACAAATATTATATGTGATTGACCTGTCATCTGTTGCTATGTTGTACAGGTATCTAGGGATACATGCAGATGTAAATGAAATTTCTAATAAAGCAAAATTCTGTAGGAAAAAGTACATTGGTGTTTTAAGGTGAGAATCAACTAAAGTGAGGCATATAATGGTCAGATTCCCAGTTATACTCAACATATAAGTGAGAAATAGAAACATAAAAATTGGAATCTGAAGTTGAGGGTCATCTGTCAGTCCCAAAAAGATGAAGGTTGTTACTGTGTGGTTTTTCATCACTGACTACTTATTTTATTTTATTTTATTTCACATAAATTTAGAGATATTTTATTTGAATAGAGTGTGTCAAAGCTAAATGAGAATAAACAATGACTACCAGAGATAACACACAAAGGAACATGTGGATTCTTCTATAAATTAGTAATTGATATTGCCAATACTCTGGCTACTCAATTGTTTGTTTTATTCTTTTGGAAGTTTTGTGACAGATTTTTAAACATTTTAAAATTTTAAAAAATTGTTCTATGTTCTCATTTTCTTCTTTTCTTTCGCAGTTTAAATCTATACCCAAGAATAGATTGTCTCATGTAATTAGATATGACCTATGTCATGGTGTGTGAGTCAACAAAATTATGATTTCTTATCTAACATTTCTTCTTTATTTCAAAGGTGAATATCTCAATTTAGTTTAGTTTATGTCTTTTCTTGAAGGTTTGGTCATGATAAAATGTAAATCTATAACAACTGATCTGGGCTCCATCAGGTGCTGCTGATCCATCTGTGACTTGTATTTTGCATCATGCCATGATGACTAAGCATGTGTTTATGTTTTGTTTCATGTTTTAACATGCGACGTCCACATTGTTGGATAACTCTTCTAACTCTCTCCTTATGTTTCTCTGGTAGTATGTAATTTACACTCAGTGTCCACCGGATACATGATGCAGAGAGTATTCTAATGCACAATTTATCTGCTAAATATAAAGAAATGTTGGGACCAATGATACACAGCTGGAAAAAAAAAACACATATTTCAGTCTGTTTAATTAAATATGGAAAGCCCTGTAATATCTCATGTCACTAAGTTCAAAATCAAATAAAAATGTTGAATATACTCTCCACACACCTGTCTTTATTCTCTTTCTTCCTCTAAGCTGTAGTGGCAGCATCATGCTGATTAAGAACACACCTTCTGGGGTGCCTGGGTGGCTGAGTCATTAAGCGTCTGCCTTTGGCTCAGGTCATGATCCCGGAGTCCCAGGATCAAAGCTCACATAGGGCTCCCCACTCAGTGGGAAGCCTGCTTCTCCCTCTCTCACTCCCCCTGCTTGTGTACCTTCTTTCGCTGTGTTTCTGTCAAATATTATATAAAATCCTTAAAAAGTATAAAAAAAAGAAGAGCACCCCTTTTATGGTGAGACCTCCATCATGCAATACCTGGCTTTCCTGCCCACATCTGCATGATCTCAGGCAAGTTTTCCAACCCCTCAGAACTTCAGGTTTTTTAATCTGTAAAATGGAGATAATAAGAGTATCTAGTATATACAGTTAAAATGATTAGATGAGGTAATATGTTTATGATAAAATCTGATGCATAGTATATGCTTTATATATGTCAGCTAGTATTATTTCTATCCTACAGATAATTCATGTGACATCACCTCAAAACCACAAAATCCTAAGTGGGATTTATGTTCTGTGTAAGTAGTATCTTTTTTCTACTCCACATTTCTTATAGTAAGAGGAACAGATTATATCTACCAAGAATTTACCATGTGATAGGTCCTGTGGTAAGCAGTTTACATCGATAATCTATCTGAAAAAAAAAAAAAATCCCCCCATCTCTCTCTGTCCTTCCACACTCTGTCTTTACTTCCCAGTTTCCAGAACTACCCATGTACAACTACTTAATTGTGATTTTCACTTGGAACATCACTTCCACTGAGAAGTCTTCTAAACTTTATGTCTGTATTGACTCGTCCTATTTGTGCTCTCCTAATGAATAATTGTTACTTCCAACTTAGCACTTTCAGTGAGAGAGTAAGTTTGTTGAAATCAGGGACTATTGTCTTTTTTACTGGGATAGTTCTAAAACTAACAATCGTAGACTTATAGTCAATGGTAAGACATATTATTGTATAAACACACACACGTATATAGGTATTCATATGCCTGCATATTCAAAGCTATCTTCTGTCCTATTTGGTTTCACCTTGAAACTGCTTTCTGGGTATTTGGATGTGCAGTCACTCGTATCTGTCTCTTGGTTTTGGCTCATATCTGATCTCGGGTCATGGGATCAAGCTCCAGGTCAAGCTCTACACTCAGTGGAAAGTCGGCTTGAGATTCTCTCTCTCCCTTTCCCTCTGCCCCTTCCCCCTGCTTTCTCTCTCTCTCTCTCAAATAAATAAATAAATAAATAAATAAATCCTAAAAGAAAAAGAAACTGCTTTATCACTAATTTTAATTATTAGAATTTTTTATATACCAGTATTTAACATTAATAGTTTGACCAGCATCAAAAGTAATAACATAGCAAAGAGGGTGATAGTTTCATGATATGCATGAATGTTATTACCTTTCATGCTGATTGAACTATGAACTGGCATCTATGACTTGCTTTAGCTTTCAAACAGTTAAATAGTTATATTTTTCTTGGTAGTTGTTTTGCTTTCTTGAGGAATCTGTTGGTAAGATATTCAAACTGGAGGTCAAAGAATTTACATATTTGAATAATAATTTTCACATGCTATTTATCTTAACATATATTGTAAATATATTTTTACATTTGTAAAAATATTGTATAAAATATTGTATAATAAAATATATTGCAAAATATTTTTACATTTCTATAATAAAATATACTAATTTAATTTTATTTAATTTGAATCTACTGTATTTGTGAAATTCTAGTTTTAAAATTTCCATCTATTTCTTTATTTAAAAGATTTAATTTATTTTTTTGACAGAAATATAGCTAGAGAGGGAACACAAACAGGAAGAGTGAGAGAGGGAGATGTGAGGCTCAGTCCCAGGACTCTGGGATCATGACCCGAGCCGAAGGCAGATGCCTAATGACTGAGCCACCCAGGTGCCCTGTAAATTTCCCTTTATTTTTGTAAATTCTTATTATTTCAAAAATTTACCTATATGGAAATAGCTTTATGAATATACTAAAAATTTTGAATCAATTTCCAACACCCTTTTATGAATCTGCTTTCTACAAGGTTAAAATGTCTATAAAAACAGCTTTTTATGAAAATTATTGCATGATTTTATAATAACTCCCACAAATAAAATTTCAAGGAAAAATATTATTTAGAACTTTTATATATGTTTACCAAGGTATCATCTATAAACTTCATTCCTATCATGGTTTCCTTCAATTCACTGTGCCACTTTAATTGTATCCATGCTAAAATTACTATCATGTGTCATGTGCCTTTTTTCAAGAAAATTGACACAATTCATATTTTATAAAGGCTGGTGCCATTGGGTATTAAATCATTCAATTTACACCATGAAATATTCATCTGTTCAGTTTACATTTAAAAGTTTCATTCTTGTCTTCTGCAGAGAAAGAGATTTTTTCCCTCTTAAATTTCCATTTGTGTATCTTTAATGCATATTTTCATATTTTAAAACTGAAGTTTAAGAACTCTCTAATTTTTGCATGGGCTTAATTGTTATTCTATAGTTTTTCCTCAGCTATCACACTTAGTGTTACTAACATACTCAAAAACTTTTTTAGTTTTGAACTAGTATCTCCAGGGTTTGACTGTCTCTTATATACATGAATAGAAGGCAATATGCTTTTCAGTTTCCTGGAAAAAATCAATTAGCTTGCGTTGTGACTGACTCTTATTTGTTCCAAAAATATTCAGTTTCTCCAGAGATAAGGGCAGGATCATCTGTCACTGTATGCCCAGTTACTACAATTAAACCCCAAAATTACTGTCACCTTCACTGAATAGGAGAGATGACAATGATTTTTTTTTGGAAGAACTTTGACATTCCTAGGAACTAAAGGGACGCACCATAATTATAATAGATAATTTTAATGAAGTGGAAAGATACTCTTAAGCCTGTCTAACTTCCTCAATCCATTATTCGTCATTCCAGTGGCTCCTAGAGCTTTACATGGTAACTTGCTCTTTCCAGCACCCTCTCTAGGTAGTAACCCTTGTTCCAAAACATTTTTCAATTATTTCATTCATTAGTGCTGTTTTTAAGAGACAAGGTTTAAGAAAATAGTTTTCATCTTTCAAAGAGTTTTATATTTTAAAAAGATCTAGGATAACTGACTTTATCAATGTTACTTAAGTTGTCTTATCAGTGATTTTAATGTACTATCCGTCTTTAAAAAGAAAAATGAGTGTGTGGCAGAGATAATGTCTCATCGCACATAACTCCACATTATCTTTATGTAAACTATAAAAAGCAGAATTCAAAAATACATCTCAAAAAGATCTGTGCCTTTATATGATAACTCAAATATTATTTACATCTGATTTTGATATATCATGTTAAATTTGCTTTTCAGAAAAAAATTGACTTGTAGATTTACCAAAGATGAGAGTCAATGAAATGACCTCTATACTTACTCTTCCAAGGGTTAATTTTAGCTTCAGTTGATTAACAATGAGTGCTAAAAGCTAATCTGATGAAGAGGATCTACTAGAAAAGGTTTGTGTGGGAATCACTCGGTTCCCAGTTTATGACTCTACTTACCCTGACTGAGTCTCTTTGAGAGCCTAGAATTCCTTGTATTTTTTATCTTCAATACACTGAGATTTTCAGACCAAGAATTTTGGTCCTCTTTATGCCTAGGAAATATTTTCTAGCTCTCTTTCTCTTAGTTGAAAGTAAAATATAATTAAAATATTTCCTCCTCTTGTTTTGAAGTTACTGTTATGACTTCTCTGGAAAGATAAGAGGCTTTTACACTGTATATATTTGATTTATTTGCTAAATCTCAAACCAAATAATAAACAACTAAGTCCTTCGTGATCCAGTTTCAAACATCACTAATTAGCCTTTGCAATGAATCTGGGCAGAAATTCTAAAAGATGCAGCAGTGGGGGCAGTGTCCTTAGAGACACAAAGATAAATAAAAGCAAGAGGCACAGGTCAAGATGCAACAATAAAAAACCAGATAGTAGTCTGTGCTTCTGCCTTTCCTCCCTAAAATACATGGAAGCTGAAAGATCACAACTCTATCCTATTAGTCATTGTTTTTTCAACCATTAAAAAGGATAGAATTGAGCAGAAACAAACTGAGGGTCTTGGAGGGAGCGGGTGGTGGGATGGGAGAGCCTGGTGGTGGATACTGAGAGCACCTATGGCATGGACCACTGGGTGTGGGGAATGGGGAATGAATCTTGGAACACTGGAAAAAAAATTAAAGTAACAATAAAAAAAAAGAACCCCCCCCCAAAAAAAGAAAAAAAAAAGAAATTAGTTGAAAAAAAGGATAAAATAGGAAAATACTAGAAAATTCAAAGCAACTAATTATTTTTAATATTTGAAGAAAACGTATGAATATATATGAATAATTAAAAAAATAAAAATACATCCTCCATTTTCAGTACTTCCTAAGATGGGTCTGTATAGATTCATATATAGTTTATTTTCTTAAATTCATGGAAAGATATACTTTCTTTTCATAATAAACTTAATTGTGCATATGGTCACATATAGTTTTCACATCAAGCTACTGTATTTACACAATAAATACCTGGTTTGGGCATTCACTACTGCTTTTCATTTTCATATTATTTCCTTGGATTAATCTTGTGTACTTAGAAAAAAATATAGTTTATGCTCTAGTAATTTCTTGAGATCTGAGTTGTAATGGTAACTTTTCTTTCATCTTACAATGATGAAAACATATATAACATACCAAAATGTGTGCAATATAGCACAAGCATTGTTTAGAGGGAAATTTTTATTTAGTTAGTTTATATTTAATTAATTTATTTTTAAAAGATTTTATTTGAGAGATAAAGAGAAAATGAGAGAGAGAGTGGATTCAGTTCGATGTAATTCCACTTGTTTATTTTAACTTTTGTTGCCCTTGACTGAGGGAACTGGTCAAAAAAAAAAAAAAATGTTGCTGAGACTAATGTCAGAGAGCTTAGTATCTTTGTTTCCTTCTGAGAGTTTTATGATTTCAGGTCTTACATTCAAGTCTTAAATCCATATTGCATTTATTTTTGTATATGTTGCAAGATAGTGGTCCAGTTTCATTTTATTTTTTACACATAGCTGTCCAGTTTCCCAACACCATTAGTGAAGAAATTATTTTTTCCCCATTGTATATTCTTGCCTCCTTAGTCATAGGTTTATTACCATTTGTATGGATTTATTTCTGGGCTTTCTATTGTAGTCCACTGATCTTCATGTTTTTTTAAGCCAGTACCACCACCCTATTTTGATTACTATAACTTTGTAATATAATTTGAATCAGGGCATATAATACATCCAGGGGGTTTTTTGGTCAAATTTCTTCAGTTATTTGGGAGATTTTGTGGTTCCATACAGATTTTAGGATTCTTTGTTTTAGTTCTGTGCAAACTGCCATTGGTATTTTAATGGAGATTGCACCGAATCTGTAGATTGCTTTGGGTAGTATGGACATTTTAACAATATTAGTTCTTCCAATCCATGAGCATAGACTATCTTTCCATTTATTTGTATTTTCAATTTATTTTATCAATGTTTTATAGTTTTCAGAGTACCGAATTTATACCTCCTTGGTTAAATTTTTTCATGGATATTTTATTTTGAATATTGAACTCTTTTATGTTTAGTTCAAGAATATGACAGAATGTCCACTCCCACTATTTCTATTTATCATTTTAGTGGGGGGGCCTTAGAGCAATAAAGAAAAGAAAAATATATATAGTAGCCAGTCATTATTTGCATATTGTTTGATTGTGTGTTGATATACTCAAAAGACATCACAGGTAAAACACTAGAATTAAATATTAAATTTAATAATCAGTAATTTCTACATTTGGGAAAGTTGCTGGACAAAAGTTAATATTAAAGAACAATCGAACTCTAAAAGTAGCAACAAAGAACTAGAAAATAAAAATTTTAAAAAAATCCACGTAAAATAGCAACATATTATCAAAGACTGAGGAATCAATGTATCAAAATACCAGTAATGTGTCTGTCAATATTGTGCAAAGCCTCTGTACAGTTAAAATTAAAATATTTTTGAAAGTAATTAAAGACACAAATGGAATGTTTTCATGGATTAGAATTCTCAATATTGTAATGACATTAATTTCATCCCCAAATTGGCCTGTTGGTTCAATGCAGTTTTAAAATCACTGAAGAAAGTTTTCTACTTGTAGAAACTGCCAAGGTTTTTAAAGTTTTATGAAAAACAAATCACTGATAAGAACAAAGTAAACTTGAGGAAATAGAAGACAGTTGTTTGGATTACACTACTCTATATGAAAACTTATTATAAAGCTACTGTAAATAGAATAGTATAGTAGTGGTTCAGAGATAGGCATATCAGTGGAATTAAATGGTGAAACCTGAAGAAGATTCACTAACATAACAACTGATGATGACAAAACTGCCACTGAATTCAAGGAGAAAACAGGAATCTTTTCAAGAAATAATTCTGTTATTTTGATATTCACATGGAAAAAAAGACCATAGTTCCCATCTCAAGCCATAGAAAAAGTCATTTCACATGCGCTATTAATTTTAATTTGAAAGAACTATAAGTGAAACTTATAGAATAGAACATAGTCATCTATCTTCATTATGTTGAGTTAACAAACAAAACCCTCACAAAACCCCCTAAAAACAAAGAGCCCTATCAACAACACAAGTGAAATGGTAGATTGGACTTCATTAAAGTTATGAACTTTTGTTTTTCAAATTTAACATAAACATGAATAGGCAAGACATATATAAGAGATACATAACTTCAGTATATGTCACTGACAAAGGACAGATATATAGAAAATTAATAAAAACTCCTACACATACATTCAAACAGAAAGAAATCTAATAGAAAGGATAAATTATTTGAATGGGCACTTCATAAAATAGGATGTCTGATATCCAAAAAGCATGTAACAGGGTATTCAACATCATCAGTCATAAGATGGCTAAAATTAATAGGTCTGACAAAGATTCGGGGTGGCAAGAATATGGAGCAATTATAATCCATATACATTGCTGATAGGAAGATAAATCGGTACACTATTTTTTAATGTTATTTGACAATGTCAACTAAGCTAAACATATGGCTAACATATAGCCTATCAATTTAACTTTTAGTTCTGTTTCTACAGAATGAATGTTTATATCTGCCAAAAAACATGTACAAGAATATTCTTTGACTTCTATTTATAATAGTCACAATAGGAAAAAACCTAAATATTTATTAATAGGAGATGGCAAATTTAATTGTGCTATATTTCTGTAATTGAATATAATTTATAAGTTAAAAGAATTGGGTACTGCTAACATAACAATTTGGACAACTGTATAGACATAATGACAAATGAAACTGGACCCCAAAGAGTGCATTCTGTGTATTCCTATTCATATGATGGTCATGATTATACAAAACTGATCTTTGCCATTGTAAGTCAGCAGAGCAGGTCATTTGGGAGGATATTGATATTGAGTGGCATGAAAGAGATGTCTGGGATGCTGAAAATGTGCTGCATCTGGATCTTTGTGATGGTTACATGAGTATCAATGTTTATGAAAACTCATCAAGCTGTGCACAGTGAATTATGTGCTATATTATATATTATCATCAATGCTTTAAAAGTATTTATATTTTTAGAAAGCCATACTGAAATGTATATGAAATAATGTATGTATCTGTTTGAAATAATCAAGTAGGAGTTGGAAGGAATAGATCTGTTTGTAGATGAAACAAGTTGGCCATAAATTGTTACATGTTGATGTGATTGATACAGCACTGTGCATTATAAAATTTTCTCTATGTAAATTTAAAAGAAATTAAGTGCTCAACACACAGCTTGGGGTAGGAAAAGCACTCAAAAATATGTGTTGTTGATATTAAGATATTTTTAACATTTTGGACATCTTAAGGAATTTAGGAGACTAGTTGTAATTACCCTCGGGCTGAAAAAACCTGTCATCTTAGAACAAAACCTGGAGGACTATAGCTTCTCAGTCTGGGCCCTTAGGTAAGCTATTATTAGTGGGCCTGATCAGTAAGAACTTTTATTCCTATAATCCAGGTGTCCTCTAACTCTTTGTCTCAAGACAGGTGAGGGTTATTGTTGCAATCCAAATTCCTAGAAACTGACAGTTTCTAAAAACTGGGTAGTCATTAAGTCCACTAATCTTTGGAAAAACTCAGTTTGTCAGATCAGGGTTCAGGGCAAGAACAATATAATTCTTTGTATTGTTTCTTTGGGAGTGGGGGCATTGACTAGACCAGAGAAGGAAATGGGAGAAGGTTGGGCAAAGGTGAAAAAAATGACATGGAAAAAATGATTCCACCAGAGAGTCAGAGCTTTTGTATGAACCAGCATTAATTCTGTAGAACAATTGATAGAATGAGTTGCCAAAAAGCTCTGCCTGCATTAGAAAGGCCTTCCCAAGGCTCCTGAACTCATTGCACTCAGCCATTCTTACTGCCTACTTGATGCCAAGAATTATTATTCTAAAGATCCACATTACTTACATATTCAGATTTCCATTATTTATCTTAATATATATAGATATATATTTATTTATTATTAACATATAATGTGTTATTTGCTTCAGCAGTACAGGTCTGTGAATCATCAGTCTTACACAATTCACAGAACTCACCATGGCACATACCCTCCCAATGTCCATAACACTGCCACCCTATTCCTAACCCCCACCCCCTCAGCAACCCTCAGTTTATTTCCTGAGATTAAGAGTCTTTAATGGTTTGTCTCCCTCCCGAGTCATTTGTTTTATTTTTTTTCTCCCTAACCCCCACAATCCTCCGCCCTGCCTCTAAAATTCCTCATATAAGAGAGATCATACAATAATTGTCTTTCTCTGATTGACTTATTTTGCTTAGCATAATACCCTCTATTTCCATCCATGTCATTGAAAATGGCTAGATTTCATATTGTTGATGGCTGCATAGTATTCCATTGTGCATATATATCACATCTTCTTTATCCATTCATCTGTTCATGGTCATCTAGGCTCTTTCCATAGTTTGGCTATTGTGGACATTGCTGCTATAAACATTCAGGTGCATGTGCCCCTTCCGATGACTACATTTGTATCCTTAGGGTAAATACCAGTAGTGCAATTGCTGAGTTGTAGGGTAGCTCTATTTTCAACTTTTTCAGGAATCTCCATACTGTTTTCCAGAGTGGCTGCACCAGTTTGCATTCCCACTAACAGTGTAAGTTTTTTCTTTCCCTTTCTCCACATCCTCGCCAACATTATCATTTCTTGACTTGTTAATTTTAGCCATTCTGACTATTGTGAGGTGGTATCTCACTGTGGTTTTGATTTGTACTTCCCTGATGCCAAGTGATATTGAACACTTTTTCATATATCTGTTGGCCATTTGGATGTCTTCTTTGGAGAGATGTCTGTTCATGTCTTCTGCCCATTTCTTGATGGGATTATTTGTTCTTTGGGTATAGAGTTTGATAAGTTCTTTATAGATTTTGGATACTAGCCGTTTATCTGATATGTTATTTGAAATATCTTCTCCTATTCTGTCGATTGTCTTCTGGTTTTGTTTAATTGTTTCCTTTCCTGTGCAAAAACTTTTGATCTTGATGAAGTCCCAATAGTTCATTTTTGCCCTTGCTTTCCTTGCCTTTGTTGATATATCTAGGAAGAAGTTGCTGTGGCTGAGGATGAAGAGATTGTTTCCTGGGTTCTCCTAAAGGATTTTGATGGGTTCCTGTCTCAAATTGAGGTTTTTCATCCATTTTGAACCTATTTTTGTGTATGGTGTAAGAAAATGGTCCAGTTCCATTCTTCTGCATGTGGTTGTCCAATTTTCCTAACATGGTTTGTTAAAGAGACTGTCTTTTTTCCATTGGATATTCTTTCCTGCTTTGTCAATGATGAGTTGACCATAGAATTGAGGGTCCATTTCTGGGCTCTCTGTACTTTTCCATTGATCTATGTGTCTGTTTTTGTGCCAGTACCATACTGTTTTGATGATTTCAGCTTTGTAGTAGAGCTTGAAGTCTGGAATTGTGATGCCACCAACTTTGGTTTTCTTTTTCAACATTCTTCTGGCTATTCAGGGTCTTTTCTGATTTCATATAAATTTTAGGATTATTTGCTCCATTTCTTTAAGAAAATTTGTGGTATTTTGATAGGGATTGAATTAATAGGTGTAGATTGCTTTAGATAGCATAGATATCTTCACAATATTTGTTCTTTTAATCCATGAGTATGGAATGTTTTTCCATTTCTTTGTGTCTTCCTTTCATGAGTACTTTATGGTTTTCGGAGTACAGATTCTTTACTTAGGTAAAGAATGCTTCTTTACTTAGGTTTATTCCTAGGTATCTTATGGTTTTGAGTGCAATTGCAAATGGGATCGACTCCTTAATTTCTCTTTCTTCTGTCTTGCTATTGGTGCATAGAAATGCAACTGATTTCTGTGCATCGATTTTATATCCTGACACTTTACTGAATTCCTATATGAGTTTAACAGTCTCAGAATGGAGTCTTTTAGATTTTGCACATAAAGTATATCATCTGCAAAGAGTGGGAGTTGGACTTCTTCTTTGCCAATTTGGGTGCCTTTATTTCTTTTTCTTGTCAGACTGCTGAGGCTAGGACTTCTAGTACTATGTTGAATAGCAGTGTGATGGTGGACATCCCTACCATGTTTTTCCCCATTGAGAATGATAGTCACTATGTGTTTTCATAGATAGCTTTGATGATATTGAGGTAGGTACCCTCTATCCCTACACTGTGAAGAGTTATGATCAAGAAAAGATACTGTAATTTTTCAAATGCCTTTTTAGCATCTATTGAGAGTATCATATGGTTCTTGTTCTTTCTTTATTAATGTATTGTATCACATTGATTGTTTTGCAGATGTTGAATCAACCTTGCAGCCCAGAAATAAATCGCATTATGTTGTGGTGAATAATCCTTTTAACGTACTGTTGGATCCTATTGGCTAGTATTTTGGTGAGAATTTTTGCATCTGTGTTCATCAGCTGTTGGATCCTATTGGCTAGTATTTTGGTGAGAATTTTTGCATCTGTGTTCATCAGGATATTGGTCCGTAATTCTCCTTTTTGATGTGGTCTTTGGTTTTGGAATCAAGGTAATGCTGGCCTTTAAAATGAGTTTGGAGTTTTCCTTCCATTTCTTTTCTTTCTTTTTTTCTTTTTTTTTTTGGAACATTTTCAGGAGAATAGGTATTAGTGATTTAAATATTTGGTAGAATTCCCCTGGGAAGCTGTTTGGCCTGGGGCTCTTGTTTTGGGGAGATTTTTGATGACTGCTTCAATTTCCTTATGCTTATGGGTATGTTCAGATTTTTCTATTTCTTCCTGGTTCAGTTTTGGTAGTTTTTACATCTCTAGGAATGCATCCATTTCCTCCAGATTGTCTAACCTGCTGACAAATAGTTGCTCATATGTTCTTATAATTGTTTGTATTTCTTTGGTGTTGTGATTTCTCTTCTTTCATTCATGATTTTATTAATTTGGGTGCTTTATCTTTTCTTTTTGATAAGTCAGGCCATGGGATTATCAATCTTATTAATTCTTTCAAAGAACCAGGTCCTATTTTTGTTGATCTGTTCTACTGTTCTTTTTGTTTCTATTTCATTGATTTCTGCACTGATCTTTATTATTTCTCTTCTCCTGCTGGGTTTAGGCTTTCTTTTCTGTTCTTTCTCCAGTTCCTTTAGGTGTATGGTTAGGTTGTGTACTTGAGACCTTTCTTGATTCTTGAGAAAGGCTAGTATTGCTGTATATACTTTCCTCTCAGTACAGCCTTTGCTGTGTCCCAAAGATTTTAAATGTTGTGTTTTAATTTTAATTTGTTGCCATGACTTTTTAAAATTCTTCTTTAATTTCCTGTTGACCTATTCATTCTTTAGTAGGATGCCCTTTGGCTTAGTTCTTTCCAGCTTTCCTCTTGTGGTTAAGTTCTAGTTTGAAATCATTGTGGTCTGAAAATGTGCAGGGAATGATCCCAATCTTTTGGTACCAGTTGAGACATGATTTGTCAACAGGGTGTGATTTACTCTGGAGAATGTTCCATGTGAACTAGAGAAGAATGTGTATTCTGTTGCTTTGGGATGGAATGTTCTGAATATATACATCTGGTCCAGTGTGTCATTTAAAGCCTTTATTTATTTGTTGATTTTTTTTGCTTAGGTGATCTATCCATTTCAGTGAGGGGGCATTAAAGTCCCCTACTAGTATTGTATTTTTGTCACTGTGTTTCTTTGATTTTGTTATTGATTGGTTTATATAATTGGCTGCTCCATGTTAGGGGGAGATATTTAAAATTGTTAGATCTTCTTGTTGGACAGACCCTTTAAGTATGATATAGTATCCTTTGTCATCTCTTATTATAGTCTTTGGCTTAATGTCTAATTTGTCTGATATAAGAATTGCCACCCCAGCTTTTTTTTTCATGTCCATTAGCATGGTAAATTATTTTTCACACCTCACTTTAAATCTCGAGATGTCTTTGGGTCTAAAATGAGTTTATTGCAGACAACATGTCAATGGGTTTTAATTTTTTGTCCATCCTGATGCCCTGTATCTTTTGATTTGGTTATTTAGCCCATTTACATTCAAGGTACCTATTGAAAGATATGAATTTAATGCCATTATATTACTTTATATTGTCTCTGTTCCTTCCTGGTCTGTTACTTTGGGCTCTCTCTTTGCTTAGAGGATGTCTTTCAATATTTCTTGTAGGGTGGGTTAGGTGTTTGCAAATTCTTTTAGTTTTTATTTGTCCTTGAATCATTTTATCTCTTTTTCTATTTTCAGTGAAAGCATAGCTGGATATAGTATTCCTGGCTGCATATTTTTCTCATTTAGTGCTCCGAATATATCATGCCAGTCTCCTCCATGGATAGGTCTGCTGGCAAGCTAATATTTCTACCATTATATGTTACATACCTCTTGTTCCAAGCTGTTTTCAGGATTTTCTCTTTGTCACTGAGACTTGTAAGTTTTACTATTAGATGATGAGGTGTGGACCTTTTTTTATTGATTTTGAGAAGGGTTCTTTGTGCCTCTTGGATTTTGATGATTGTTCCCTTTACCACATTAGGGAAATTCTCTGCTGTAATTTGCTCCAATATGTCTTCTGCCCCCTCTCTCTTTCTAATTCTGGAATCCCAGTCATCCTAATATTGTTTCATCTTCTGGTATTACTTATCTCTTGAATTCTCTCCTTGTGGTCCAGTAGATGTTGTATCTGTCTTTTTCTCAGTTTCTTTATTTTCCATAATTTGTCTTCTATATCACTAATTCTCTCTTCTGCCTCATTTATTCTAGTAGTAAGGGCCTCCATTTTTTATTGTACCTCATTAATAGCTTTTCTAAAAAATTTCAATTTGGTTAGATTTTGGTTCTTTTATTTCTACAGAAATGGATTTCATTTCTCCAGAGAGGGATTCTCTAGTATCTTCTATGCTTTTTATGAGCTCAGCTAGAATCTTGATAATCATCATTCTGAACTCCAGTTCTGACATATTACTAATGTCCCTATTAATTAGGTCCCTAGCTGTTGGTACTGCCTCTTGTTCTTTTTTTTTTTAGATGAGTTTTGCCACATTTTCATTTACCTAGATAAAAATAGATGAATGAGAAAACAAAATACTAAATCGGTTTCAATTATCCCCCCAAAATATACACTAACCAAATCAGAAGAGACCTGAAACTGGGGGGAGAAGAAAAGAGGGAAAAAAAAAAAGAATATGATTAGGCTGGTGAATAGAACAGAGCCACACACTTGATTTGGCGTGTATTTTGGTCTGTTAAAAGAAACTGCCTCTGCGTCCCCCATGCGTGTGGGCAGCCCCCGAGCGTGTGGGCTCCCCCCGGCGTGTGGGCTCCCCCCGGGCATGTGGGCTCCCCCCGGGCGTGTGGGCTCCCCCGCGTGTGGGCGCCCCCGTGCGTGTGGGCTCCCCCCAGCGTGTGGGCGCCTCCGTGCGTGTGGGCATCCTGGAGCGTAAGGGCGTCCGGAGCGTGTGAAGATGTGGTCCATATATACAATGGAAATATACGCCTACATCAAAAAGGACAAATATCCAATTTTGTAGCAACATGGACTGGACTGGAGGAGATTAGGCTGAGTGAAATAAGCCAGGAAGAGAGGCTCAAGTATCAAATGGTTTCACTTACTTGCGATGCATGAGGGGTACCCTGGAGAACAGTGGGAGAAGGAAAGGAAATGGTAACTAGGGTAATCTAGGGAGGGAAACGAAACAACAGAGACTTTGGACACAGAAACAAACTGAGGGACTTGGAGGGAGGTGGTGGGGGGATGGGAGAGCCTGGTGGTGGGTACTGGGGATGCCTAGAGCGTGGAGCACTGGGTGTTGGGAATGGGAAAAAAAATAAATAAATAAATAAATAAATAAATAAATAAATAATATTAAAAAAAAAAGAAAGAAAGAAACTGCCTCTGAAAATTTTAAAGAACAAAAGACTTATATATATGCAAGAATAAGGATAAACATGATAAACAGATGGAAAAGACTGTTAAGATGAAAAAAAAAGATTCTAAAAAAGGAATTGATACCATAGGAAGTTGGTTGAAAATAGAAAGAAAAAAGGAAAGAATGTGATTATGTTGGAGACTAGAATAAAGCCATGTGATACATTTAGGATATATTTTGATATATTAGAATTTTATCTCATAATTTTAAAGAAAGAGAAATATATATATATATTATATTATATATACAAAATAAGGTTAAATACAATGAAGGGATAGAATATATGTATACCAATGAAAATTTAAAAAGATCTTTAAAAAGGTATTGATAAAATAGTTAAAAATGTTTAATTGGGAAGAGGAAAAATTAAAAAATAGAATAAGAAAAAACAAAATTAAAAAATTTAATTTTGAAAGACTGAAGAATCATGGGAAAAAAAGCCATGAATTCTGTGCTGTATACCTGTTACTCTGAAGTTTTGCAGTTCTCAGTGATTGGTGAACTTGGTCTTGGCTGATATCCTTGTTAATCTTCTGGGGGAGGGGCCTGTTGCAGTGATTCTCAAATGTCTTTGCACAAGGCAGAATTGCACAACCCTTGCCAGGGGCCAGGCTAAGTAATCTGCTTTATTTTGCTCTCCAGAGCTTTTGTTCCCTGAACCCTTTCTGTTCAGCTTTGAAGGAAGGGAATGAAGATGGCGGGCTCCCAATCCCCAGCGACAGCGCAGGAGCTGAGAGCTCAGGGCCCCACTCCCCAGTGCACCCTCAGAGAAAATCAATTACTCCTGCCTCCCTGGTCGCCAGCTGCACTGTGTGCCTACCTGGCCTGTGACCGAGCATTTCTATCTCTGGGGCTCGGCCCTTTTTGGAGTCTCCAGTCCCAACAGATTCCCACAGAGCACTCTTCTGGTGCCTCTCTCAGAGGAGGAAGCAAGGGGTCTCCCTGGATCTGCCACTTGTTGGGTCCCTCTCTGAAAAGCAGTGGCCTGACTGTGCCTCAGACCACCGTTTAAGGTAAGCCTGAGCTGAGAACCCACTCCTTGGCTCTGTCTTTGAAGCTGGCTTCCCCACTCCAATACCTGTGAGCTATGCCACCCTCAGCCATCCCCATCTTTCTGTAACTCCAAGGGACCTGAGACTATACTGTCCCAGCAAGGGCTCCACTCCCCTTAGTCTCTGGTGCGATGTCCCTCAGTGGAGCAGACTTCCAAATGTTCTGATTTTGTGCCCTGCTCCTCTACTGCTGGCCAGAGCTGGCCATCCCCACATGATCTGTTTTCCCAATTGTTGCCTCGGATTCACTTCTCTGCAGGTCCTACTTTCCAGAAGGTGGTTGATTTTCTGTTCTTAGAATTGTGGCTATTCTTCTTTTCAATCTCCTGTTGAGTTTGTAGGTGTTCAGAATGGTTTAATAACTATCTAGCTGAACCCTTGGGACTTGATGATATTTAGGTCTCCTACTCCTCTGCCATATTGCTCCTCTCCCCTCTTAATTTATATATAATTAACAGTTCAACTCCTTTTAAGGAAAAATTAGAGTTATGTTATGCTAGTTGCCACTACATTTATATTTTCTTTCAAAAGTTCTTTTCATTTATAACCCACAGATTAATTTCATTTGTACATTATTTATCTTATATTAAAAAGATGTACTGAATTTTATAGATTAAGCCTATGTGAGTGTTTTTTAATATTAGGGTTAATATTTTTAAATGTTACTTATACTGATTTCATTACATGTAGGTTTTGCTTGAGGAGTCTCTTGAAAATATCTTTTTTTGCTGAAAGTGTGTCTTTGGTGAGGTTTTCTTGAGTCAAATACAGAATTTTGGGTCTAATAAACAGAATTTAAATTCTGAGTTCACTACTAACCAGCAGCACTTAAATATCTGAAGCATTTCAATAGAAAGGTGATGTGATCCACATATTTAATTCAGACTTTCGATAGCCATCTTATAGATTAAAAATAAACCAGCTTAAGTGATATATTTTATGTAATTAAATATATCAAAATAGTATTTCAACCTGTAATGAAGATAAAATTATTTTTGAGATATATCACAATCAAGGTCCCTGAAATGTCATTAAAATATTGTTTTACTTCCTTGTTTCTCAAGGTATCAATGAAGTAGTTCAGGATGTAGTTCTGAACATATGAAGCAGAGAATCCTGTCATGCCTTTATTAATAGCCTGTTTCCATGGATGACTGTGTAATACAGATGAAAGTACTGCTTCCGTAGGTTTCCTTTGAGTTATCATTTCTGTGCCCAATTTAGATACATTTCATGTTTTTACTTGTTTTCACTTTTTTACATATTTTCACAATCTTCCCGATCATTTTAGTTTCTCAACAACCAATGCATATAGTTATTAAAGGTATAGAAACAAATACAGATACAGATATATAACCACTGTCTTTAGAAACTTTCTCATTTTTTTAAGAATTGTTAGCACTTTTTCTTAAAATTAGCTTGCTAGTCAGTGATTTTTTGAGTATTCAAAATTGTACCAGCCCACATTTTATAATTTAGCTTCTGCATCAAGATGCAAGCATTTGTCATATCTCCCTTTTTTCACTTTAAGATAGCTTTGTTATTCATAATTGTATAAGGTGAAATAAAATGGAGTCATTGATGTCAAAAGGTTTTAAAATGAATCTGGGAGGGCATTAAGGAGGTGGATTATATGCATAACCTCATCAGGGAGAAAAGTGAACTTCTGAACTGGGCCAAATCCCAAATACTTCAAGGACTCTGCAAGAACATTTATAACTTACTCCAGGAATGGACTTTTGCTTTATGATGGCCTTAGCAACCAGTTATGTTTAGCCAAGATTAGTTTTCTGCCACCAACACCAATCAAAATTTTTGTAGACAACTTATACAAGCATTCACTTTTTGTCTTTAAAACCCCTGATTTTGCTCCCTAGTAGGACACTATTTAGGTTGCTGGCCAAATCTGGTAACTGAATTGTAATTCTTTGATCCCAAATACATACTTTTGCTTGACTATAGCTTCCTGACAATTGTAGGTGACAGTGATATTTATATTTTATTTAATGAACTAATCAGATACCCCTTCTAAAGTATAAAGCATTTGATGGCAAGAAATCTGCAGATTTTCTATTCTATCTCCAGTGCCTGAAATGGTGCCTGGCATAAAAAAATACTCTTAAAAGCTAGAATTGGAAAAGGCAATAAACACAATTATTCTACCCAAAATATACAATTAACTTATTGGTTCTTCTTATTTTGTCTTGTTTTGTTTGCAGTTTCATAAAGGATTGTTAATCTGTGAAGCATTCTTTGGTCTCCTAGAAATGTATCACATTTTCTTTTTAAGAGAGCTTCACTTGGGTAGCTCAGTTGGTTGGGGGTGATCTGCCTTCAGCTCAGGTCATTATGGCCTTGGGATCAAGCCACTAGTCAGGCTCATTGCTCAGCAGGGAGTCTGCTTCTCCCTATTCCTCTCTCCCTCCCCCCACTTGTGCTCTCTCTCTCAAATAAATGAAATAAAATCATTTTTTTAAAAATAGAGTTTTCTGAAATAGCTTTGTTAGAAGGAGTGACTAAAAAATCCAAAGATATATACTTAACAACTACTGATATTTTTTATGAAAATGTAGTTCCTCTACTTTAGCAAATTTAATTAGTTCTTTGAGAATAATGCAATTCTTTTGATTGAATCTTTGACAGCTTGTTTTACTTGCTTGTTTCTCAAGGTATAAATGAAGGGGTTCAGCATAGGAGCAATCGATGTAGTAAGGACTGCCACACCCTTATCAATGGCCACTGATTCCTTTGCTGAAGGCTTAACATAGATGAAAATACAGCTTCCATAAGTGATGGAGACTACAATCATGTGGGAAGAACATGTAGAAAATGCCTTTTTTCTTTCCTGGGCAGAAGAGAATCGTAGAATAGACTTGATGATGTATATATAGGATAGAAATACACATATGAAGGTCATAACAAGGGTCAACACAGCACAGACTATGACCATCTGCTCTATAAGCCATGTTTCTGAGCATGATATCTTTAGGATGGGGGATGCGTCACAGAAAAAATGGTCAATAACGTTAGAGTCACAGAATTCCAGATTTAGGCCCAGGCTGAGTGGTGGGAGAATGATCAAGAAGCCAGCTGTCCAGCACCCAAGGATGAGTCTTCTACAGACCCTCTTGTTCATGATGGTCACATAATGCAGGGGTTTGCAGATGGCAACGTATCGATCATAAGACATGGTGGCCAGGAGAAAAAATTCTGTTACAGCAAAAAGATCAGTAAAAAAAATCTGAATGGCACAATTGTCATATGTGATTGTCTTGTCACCTGTTGATATGTTGTACAAATATCTGGGAATACAAGCGGAAGTAAATGAGATCTCCAAGAAAGAGAAATTTTGAAGGAAAAAGTACATGGCATTCTGAAGGTGAGAATCTGTGAAGGTAAGGTAGATGATTATCAGGTTCCCAGTTATACTCAATATATAGGTGAGAAATAGAAAGATAAAAATCATAATCTTCAGTTGTGGATCATCAGTCAGTCCCAGCAGGATAAAAGTTGTTATTGTGTGGTTTCTCAACATTGACTTCCGACTTTAATTCAATCTGCATTTAGAATTCAGATATATTTGATATGCATACAGTGGTAGTTAATGGGAGAAAAAACTGTGCAAACAATCACATTGCATTTACAAAATTTTTGTTTATAAATATTATCAATACACTGATATTCTAGCTTCTAAAATTGGTAAATTTTGGTAAATTCAGGAGATATTTTAAAAAATCAGAAAAATCTGTATCACACTCCAAAGTATTGGGTGCTTCCTTCTCATTACACTTTGCTTGCAATTTGTATATTTTTTAATTAAACCTGGGATTTGGTTTTCCCTACGGATAGATTTGACTGCAATGTTTTGTGAGACCATTTTTTCTATGTTCACAGACTGAATCCTAAAACTGAATCTTAAACATTCATTATTATCTTTATACGTTTCATTGAAGTTCTGTTTTGATAAGAAACAATACATCACAAAGAGTTTGGGGTTCACTATATAGGCTCTTCATATTCATTGCTGAAGATGTCGAGCTCTAGTATTATAATTTAAACAATATGTGTTTTCCTTAAACAACTTCTTCCTTACCCATTTCCCTGACTCTCATAATTTTCTGTTTAAAATTACACTAATTTTCCACTGTGGTACAGAAGACAGGAAGAATTTGATGATGAATATATTGTATAGAATGATAATAGGTATGTGTTGGATGTAAAGTATATAGGGATAAAAAAATCATTACAATTTTTCTTAGTTTTCAAGCTTGTTGAGGTTTAAACACATTTTAAACTATTGTTGTTAATATCACTAACTAAAAAAATTTCAGATTGAGCTATTAAACACATTCTTCAAGCATGGTTTGCTTTCACTTCTAAGTAGAATGTGTACCTTCAACAACCCAATATTCATTGCATTCTCTCATAACTCACCTTAAAACCACATACATGGTTACCTGCCATCTTTTTGCTTTCTAATCTCAGATACTTTTTTTGCTATTTTCTCTTATGTTGAAATAATTCTTAATACTTTTTTAAAAAGGTTTTATTTATTTATTTTGTCAGAGAGAGAGAGAACACAAGCAGGGGAAACAGCATGCAGAGGGAGAAGCAGGCTCCCCAATGGCAGGGAGCCTGATGTGGTACTTGATTCCAGGATCCTGGGATCATGAACTGAGCCAAAGGCAGATGCTTAACTTTCTGCACCACCTATGTGTCCCAGTTCCTAATACTTTTGTACTTTTCAACACACATGCTCCCTTTGAGTATTTTCTTGAACTCCTAATCTCAAAAAATGATTGCTCTTCAGTTACATAAACAAATGCACTCAAGACATAAAAAGTCCAAAATTAAACTCCTAATTTTCTACACTCTCATCTTATTTTTCCCCCCTGTGTTTTTTTAATAATCAAACTTGTATATTTATTGAGGCTTCACTATATGCTAGATACTGAAATAAGCATTTTACATGGATTATCTACCTGGAGTAATCTTCCTTCCACTGTGCTGTGTTCCCCCACTCCATCTTGGTCCCTAGTCTCCAGTTTTGCTGGGCATGCACATACTCAGTCAGCCATTGGTTGTTAGTTTTTAGTTCCCAGAATTTGTATTTGTGAGATGTAGCACTTCATCATGGCATTCAAATTATGCAACTCTTAGGTGACCTCTTATTTATTGTTGCTTAAATTAATCTAATCAGTGACTATATACTAAGAATAAAGTACTCTAAAAATGATGTTTAATACCTATATGAGAACTTCCATTGCTAATTTTTTAGAAAACATTTTACTTATTTATTTTAGAGAGAGAGGGTGTGTGCAGTGGGGAGGGGTAAAGGGAGAGGAACAGAGAGAGAAAATACCATATCAACTCTGCACTCAGCACAGAGCCCAGCCTGATGCAGGGTTCCATCCCAGCACCCTGAAATGATGACCTGAGCCAAACCGAGGAGTTGGTAGCTCAACTGTGGCATCCCTCCATTGCTAAAGTTTATAGTCAGTAAAGATTCATTTACTAGAGGTGAATATGACCCAAGTTTCCAAAAAAGATGTAACTGAAATGACAGGATTTATAATACTTACAGTGTGGCAGTTAATCATAGCTTCTCTCTATTAGGTTAACTGCAACCATTCTTATAGCTAGAACTTGAAGATGAAAATGATGTTGAAAACTAGCAAGAAAACTTCTGGTCACTACTAGCTGAATCTGGCCACTCCTGCAGTAACAGCTCTTGGGAATATACATAATTCCCTTGCAGTTTTTATCTTCAGGTGATTGCATCAATTCCCACACAATAGCTATAGGGCTATAACTAGCCTAGGAAATAGTTTGTTTTTTTTTCTTTTTTTGTTTATTTTTTTAAACTGTCAGTCATTCAGAAAGAAAGCAGGTTCAAGGGCATTGGTAGCAACTCTGGAAGAGTGGATGTTCTGAACCGTTTTGCTGAGAGAGAGAATTTTCCAGTTACAAGCTTGATATTTATTTGCTATATCTGCAACAAAATTAATAAACACAAGAGTCCTTGGTGACACAGGTTCAAAAATTGCTAATGAGTCATCTGTGTAATCATCTTGTATCATCGACCTTAGGGTCAAAAAAACAAAAATAAAACAAATCTAACACAGTAACAGTGGGAACATGGCCCTTAGAGACAGGAAAAGCAACAGAATCATTTAAGAGACTGGTAGGAGAACATTGACTCTTAAATTAGCCCATTTTTAAAAACAAATTCTTATGCTGTGAAGTAATTAAAAGATGATAGATCTCCCTCTCTGCTTTTTTTAAATACTTATGAAATGAATATATATTAAAACATTTGATTAGATGGAACAACCTAAAATCACAGTGAAAAATTAACAGAAGTTAATATTTTGGAGAATTTCCTTTCATTTTTTTCTTCCTGTAAACATATCCATACTTGTCACATGTAATAAGTACGAATGCACAAACATTAAATTAAAAATACCTCTGTACTGAGGGCGTCTTGGTGGCTCAGTCCGTTACGCAACTGCCTTTGGCTTAGGTCATGGTTCTGGAGTTTTGGGATCAAATCTCACATCCAGCTCCAGCTCTGTGGGGAGTCTGCTTCTCCCTCTGACCTTTCCCCTCTTATGCTCTCCCACACTCTCTCTCTCAAACAAAGAAGTAAAAATCTTACTGTATCAAAAATAACTCTGTATCAAGATATACAGATTGTCACAGCTATTTTACCCTTAAAAGTATGTGAAGCTTGTTATATCTTATTATTGATATGCATCATTTTCAATCTATTTAATTTTAGTCCATTATATTAATATATTCAGAATTTAAATGGAAATGTATTGTTGTTGTAAATGTATGCTGCGTTCAAGGTTTCACCATGGTAAAATATCATTCTATGGATAATTATGCTATTTCCTTTACCTTACATGAAAACACTTTTAGTACATTGTCAGGTAATTTATAGAATTGAGCTTTCTTCATAACATTGATATATTTCTGTCTTTAATAATTTTATTAATTTGCTATTATAAGTAATAATCAATATCTTCCTTTAAATTAAGTTTATGAGAGTATCTTTGTGCATACACTGAAGTCATGAACATACATCTTATTTTCCTTTAAATAATTATTACCTTCATTCATTTACAAATTAACATGTGTCAAGGTTGCATTACAGATTGGTTACAGTAGAATTTACATACAATAAATGGACCATTTTTAATATTTGTTGATGAATTTTTACAAAAATATGGCTCTGTAATTATTACCACCATTGAAAATATTACAAATGTTTCCATTTCCCTACAAAGTTCTTTTATGTCTCTTCTCAGTAAAACCCTCTATTCCTAGCCAATGGCAATATGCTTGCCATCATTTTGTATTAAATTTGATTTTTTCAAAAGCAAGTCTTTTTCTTGTGTTTCATATGATTGGAATCAACATAGCATTCTTCCCTCTGTGTTTTTTATATTCCTCTTTACTATTGCATGTATCAGTAGTCAGTTTGTCTTACCAAGAAATATTCCACAACTTAGATATCACAGTTTGTTTATTCAGTAACAGATGCACATACTATTTTTTCTTTTTTTTTGAAAATTTTATTTTATTTAAATTCAATTAATTAACATAATATGTATCATTAGTTTCAGAGGTAGAGTTCAGTTATTCATCTGTTTCAACACAGTCTTTTCATCCAAAACATTAATTGAGCATCTTCTATGCTGCAGAGGGAATTATTTATTTATTTATTTTTATTCTTACTAAAATTTTTTTTTCCAGTATTCCAAGGTTCATTCCCCATTCCCCACACCCAGTGCTCCACGCTTTAGGTGTCACCAGTACCCACCACCAGGCTCTCCCATCTCTCCACCCCCCACCCTCCAAGTCCCTCAGTTTGTTTCTGTGTCCAAAGTCTCTGTTGTTTCGTTTCCCTCCCTAGATTACCCTAGTTCGCATTTACTTTCTTCTCCCACTGTCCTAAATATTAGCCCTCATGCACTGCAAGTAAGTGAAACCATGCGATACTTGACTTTCTCTTCTTGGCTTATTTCACTCAGCATAATCTCTTCCAGTCCAGTCCATGTTGCTACAAAAGTTGGATATTCATCCTTTCTGATAGAGGCATAGTATTCCATTGTAAATATTCACCACATCGTCTTTATCCATTCATCTGTTAATGGGCACCTTGGCTCTTTCCACAGTTTGGCGATTGTGGCCATTGCTGCGATGAACATTGGGGTACATATGGCCTCTCTTTTCACTACATTTGTACCTTTGGGGCAAATGCTCAGTAGTGCAATTGCAGGGTCAAAGGGTAGCTCTATCTTTAAGTTTTTAAGGAATCTCCACACTGTTTTCCAAAGGGCCTGCACCAGTTTACATTCCCACCAACAGTGTAAGAGGGTTCCCCTTTCTCCGCAGCCTCTCCAATACTTGTTGTTTTCTGTCTTGTTAATTTTGGCCATTCTGACTGGTGTAAGGTGGTATCTTAGAGTGGTTTTGATTTGAATTTCCCTGATAGCTAGTGACGCTGAACATTTTTTCATGTGTCTGTTAGCCATTTGTATATCTTCTACGGAGAAGTGCCTCTTCATGTCTCTTGCCCATTTTTTGATGTGTTCATCTTCTTT